>SMOI01000302.1:17425-37364 GCA_008000375.1 Poteriospumella lacustris
TCCTATCCTAGAGATTGGGACTACGGTCGTATGCGGCACATTGCTGATGGTGTTGGTGCCTATCTTATGGCGGATATCTCTCACGTGGCTGGCCTTGTTGCTGCACAAGAAGCGAATGATCCTTTCCCATTCTGTGATGTCGTTACAACGACCACACATAAAACTCTGAGGGGGCCACGAAGCGGAATGATATTTGGTCGAAAAAATCTTATGTCGTCAATTAATTCAGCAGTATTTCCGGGACTACAGGGAGGTCCACACAACCATCAAATTGCTGCTGTAGCAATCGCTCTTCATGAGGCTGCTCAAAATGATTTTAAAGAGTACGCGAAGCAAGTCAAACGAAATGCGAAGACGTTGGCGTCAGTTTTAAGTGAAAAGTATGGATATCGAATTGTGACAGGGGGTACAGATAACCACGTAGTTCTCTGGGATTTGCGAAATATATTGGTGCACTCGGAGGCGCTTTCGGGTGCAAAATTGGAAAAGTTACTGGAATCCATCAATATTTCTGTGAATAAAAACGCCGTTGTGGGCGACATATCCGCCATGCGTCCTAGCGGTATAAGACTGGGAACCCCAGCCATGACAACTCGAGGTTTGGTCGAAACCGACATTGAGTATGTTGGCCAAATGCTTCACAAAGGAGTTGAACTATCCGTGAAACTGCACGAACTCCACGGAGGCCCGATTAAAACCAAGGAGTTCAGCGATACGCTGAGAAACATCGAGGAAAACCGACAGCCCATCGGACTCTTCCATGAGGTGGAAAAGTTACGACACGACGTCATCAATTTTTCAAGACAATTCCCTTTACCTGGTCGTCCTACAATATAGCTATTTAATCGATGAACATAAATATTGAGGATGGCGATTGGGAAACTAAAATTGATCAGTAATTACAGAGTTTCCACAAGCGAAAGATTCTTTTAAAAACGGGTGGAGACCCAACACGAAAGACACGCGATTGTTGAAGATCAGTCGTTATTCGAATCACCTATGATGATGAATCTCCTCCCAGCGTAAGGCCGCCAGTTGATTGACCGAGCATTCCAGGGAGCGACGTCATACCACTTCCTCCACCAAGGGCTGGCGTGGTTTGTTGCGCAGCAGCGGCATTTCCTGAAGTAACGGATGCCAAGGCAGCCGGGGAAATTCTTGCCCTGATTTCATCCTCTGATACGATACCCGCAGACAGGTTACCTCTTCCAGCGGCATTAAAGAGACGAGCTTCAAATGACTTCGGGTCGAAATACACAAACTGCACCTGGGGATGAGCTTGAAGCATCTCTTGTTGAGTTCGCTGCTTCAACCAGACTTTCAGCTCGCCGTGATAACGCCATTCACGTCTGTACAGCTCTAGTGCTGCCAATGACTGGAAGACGTCCTTTGGCATAAGATAGAACATGTAGAACAATGTTTCGACCTGGAATTTCGTGATATGCTCAGCTTTTAAAATTGCAGTTGGAGCAAGATAACACGCCGGAACCTTGTACGGCTTTTCGTCCAACATGTTTTCCGTAAATGGTGAGATGAAAGTGGGGTACAAATTTTCGGACGCAGATAAATTCAGTCCAAACGTGGTCAAATCAGTTCCAAGCGAAAGTTGTTGGCTGTCCTTGTCGGATGCACGAAGAACGTCATTCAGAAGACCTACCAAGCCGAACTTGCTATCTTTCGAAGGAGCCAAAGATGTGAGGCCTGTCGTAGAAGACGATGATGAAATTCCGGACAAGAATCCACCAGACTGTGACATATTGCTCAATAGATCGCCACCAGTTGGGCCTATGCTTCCTGGAGCTCCAAGCAACGATGAGCTAGCAGATGGACGGGATCCCAGTAGACTGCTGGCTTCGGCGCTAGATCCGAACAAACTGCTACCGTTCGATCCCAGCTCATCGCTTCCGTCGTTCAAACCCGCGATATTGGACATAACATTTCCCATTAGGTCATCTTCAGCGGCGGCACCACCGAAAGCTCCACCGCCCAAGCCACGCAAAGCCCCCAGTCCCTGCCCTGCGGATGCACCACCAAAGCGAGCAGTATCAGACGATAGGCCTGCCAATGACGAGGCAGCCCCAATAGCTCCGCGCCCAGGGGTATTGTTGGCTGTCGAGTTGTTGGAACCCATTCCTAATATTCCAGGTCCAAGACCAGGGGCCGCCACAGCGGTCCTGGCGTTCGGTGCAGCTTTGGGAATATATTACTAAATGAGACAAATCACGTCCGCTGGAATAAATATGCTAAATACCTTGAGGGTTCGCAGTGCGATTAAACAAGGGTTGCCCCCCGAGACGAGATTGCTGAGGTAGCTGGTGTGAAGGTCCTAAGCCATTCAAGTTCATTGTAAATTGCAGACTTTTAGAATATTCACTCCTCCATCAATCATTACCTCCAGGGTATCCACTCTGCAGACCGTAGCCCTGTGCCCCAAGGCCACCGTAATTTCCTTCTCCGGCATACTGGTCAAAGTAAAATTGACTGCCACCTTCAAAATCGCCCTGAATTCAACACGCCTCTGGTAAGAGTTTGTCAAACAATAGAATATCGGTGCTTTAGTGATACCTTTCCTGAGTCGGCACCCTCCTTCAGGAAATCTTTGCCGAACAATGACATCGAAAACGGACTGTAGCTTTCACAAAGAAAAACCTTTCAACTACGACGACAAAGTGAATTAAAATTGACAGTATGCCCCAATTCTTGAGCCTCGGTAGAATGTGTGATCCTTCTCCGACAAGAACAACTTCTATCAACGATCTCGCAAGCTATCCTTATTCACTTTATCTCCAAGATGACGGATTCAGCCCAGAGGTGCAGCTCTATCGAACAACCCAAATCAGAAACGGCGACACAATCCGCGACACACGAGAAACCTAGAAACACAAACGCGTCCAAATGGTAGTCCAAACATCAGCTTTCAAAAAACACGAGTTTTTGGCGCATTTCCATCCTAACTAGACGACCTTCTCCTTTTCTGCGCCTACTTTGACGGATCCTCTCACGCCGCAACTCCACCACCCACCAAACATTTTTCTTGCTGTCCGAGCTCCGCTGCCAATTTAGCTCTCGCTCAAATAGCTCGAAGACTTCTAAGAATTGTAGCTGCTTAGCATTTCACTATTTCGCAGGCAGTTTGAGGCAGATTTATTCTCGATCGACTTACCAAGAGCAGTGACGAAATGGAGCAGTCGAATGTTTTTGATTCAACACCGTTAATGGTGCCATACTTGGATGCCCATTTGGTGATTTTCTTGTTGGACTTCTTGCGCGATGTAAGTGATGTGTTTGACCAATCAAAATGCTTTGTTTATGCAAAGTTGTATTCATGTGTCGTCTTGTGTTTTGTTTCCATGCATATAGTCTGGTGTGTACAACCAACAGGACATCTCTCGTGCAAAGATTCGTGCGGTGGAGAAAACCAACATGATCACGGTCGTGGAAGATGAGTACGAGCAATACAAAAATGATGCAGAGATGCAGGACGAGTACAACAACAAGAAGGCTGACTTTGAGAAGAGAAGCCAAGATATTTTTGCGCTCCTGGACAACAAGCCTGCCGGTGTGGAGAAGGTCACGGCTTTTTTCGAAGACAAGGACAATGTTACAGCGCTGAATGAGAGCAAGCTGCTGACGATCGACCACCTCACTTCCATTGGTGCCTTCACCGCTGACAATCTTGCTGCCTTTTACCGATACGCCAAGTTCAAGTACGAGTGCGGTTTTTACGGCGAGGCGCAAACGATGTTGGGTCAGTACTTGATGATCCAGCAAGGTGGTTCATCGAACTCCCAAGCTGCTTTGTGGGGAAAAGTGGCCGCCGATATTCTCCAAGGTTTGTGGATGAATCGAATGCAGAAGGACAGCAACGCCAGTGCTGAAGATCGTGCGAACGCCGCCACCACTGCCCCTCGTCAATGGCAACTAGCGGTGAATGATTTCGCTTCGCTGAAGGAATCGCTGGATTTCCGATCAATTCCGCACAGTGATCAGTTGCGCCAGCGCGCTTGGGTGTTGCATTGGGCTTTGTTCGTCTTTTTCAATCAGCGCGAGAACATCGATTCGTTGGTTGACCTCTTCTTGGAAAGACCTTATCTGCAAACGATGGAGAACTTATGCCCCTGGCTTCTGAGATACTATGCTGTTGCTCTCATTCTGTCTCCCAGCCGAAGAAAGAATGCTATCCGCGAAATTCTGCAGGAGATCAACTTGCTGTCTTACTTGTACTCGGACCCCATCACTCAGTTCATCGATTCGTTGTACGATGCCTTCGACTTCGACATCGCTCAGCAGAAGTTGGCGGAATGCCAGAAATTGTTGCAAAGCGACTTTTTCCTGCACTCTCATGTCGATCGCTTCATGCATGAGGCACGCATGTTGATTTGCGAGATGTACTGCACCGTGCACAGTTCTGTGGATCTGGTGATGTTGGCAAGCAAGTTGCAGTTGACGGAAGCTGAGGCGGAGAAGTGGATGGTGGACCTGGTGCATAACTCCAGTTCTGCTACCTTGCAAGACGCCAAGATCGATTCGTTCGGGAAGAAGGTATTCCTGTTCCCGCCTTCGAAGTCGATCCACAACAAAATCATGGAGACGACGAAGGACTTGACGTCGCGAAGTGCTGTGCTGGCTGCGAACTTGGAGATGGTCGCGCGCGACCAAAACTCGTACCTCCATGCCAAGTAGACGGATAGGATGCTGCATATTTCCTCTTCTCTCGTTTGTATATCATATTGGTGCGTCCACCGCACACAGTGTTGTAGAGGGTCGCAAGTACATGACCTGTACCTTGTTCACCCTTGTAGCCTGTAGAACTAAATTAACTTCAACTTTGTTTCACGATTCTATATTTGAGTTCATGTGCATCCTTAGTGTAAGTTGTAGGCAGAACAATGGAGGCAAAAAGTGGTCACCGACTTCCTCGTCTTGGGCCACCAATTCAAGTTTCTGTGGTACTCTCGAAAGCCTGCAAACCAGAATCCCATCGCGCCTTTGTTTTCCTACTTCTAAGATACAATAACTGAAATAAAGAAGAGTAAAATCTTTAAAGTTAATTTAGTTCTACAGGCTACAAGGGTGAACAAGGTACAGGTCATGTACTTGCGACCCTCTACAACACTGTGTGCGGTGGACGCACCAATATGATATACAAACGAGAGAAGAGGAAATATGCAGCATCCTATCCGTCTACTTGGCATGGAGGTACGAGTTTTGGTCGCGCGCGACCATCTCCAAGTTCGCAGCCAGCACAGCACTTCGCGACGTCAAGTCCTTCGTCGTCTCCATGATTTTGTTGTGGATCGACTTCGAAGGCGGGAACAGGAATACCTTCTTCCCGAACGAATCGATCTTGGCGTCTTGCAAGGTAGCAGAACTGGAGTTATGCACCAGGTCCACCATCCACTTCTCCGCCTCAGCTTCCGTCAACTGCAACTTGCTTGCCAACATCACCAGATCCACAGAACTGTGCACGGTGCAGTACATCTCGCAAATCAACATGCGTGCCTCATGCATGAAGCGATCGACATGAGAGTGCAGGAAAAAGTCGCTTTGCAACAATTTCTGGCATTCCGCCAACTTCTGCTGAGCGATGTCGAAGTCGAAGGCATCGTACAACGAATCGATGAACTGAGTGATGGGGTCCGAGTACAAGTAAGACAGCAAGTTGATCTCCTGCAGAATTTCGCGGATAGCATTCTTTCTTCGGCTGGGAGACAGAATGAGAGCAACAGCATAGTATCTCAGAAGCCAGGGGCATAAGTTCTCCATCGTTTGCAGATAAGGTCTTTCCAAGAAGAGGTCAACCAACGAATCGATGTTCTCGCGCTGATTGAAAAAGACGAACAAAGCCCAATGCAACACCCAAGCGCGCTGGCGCAACTGATCACTGTGCGGAATTGATCGGAAATCCAGCGATTCCTTCAGCGAAGCGAAATCATTCACCGCTAGTTGCCATTGACGAGGGGCAGTGGTGGCGGCGTTCGCACGATCTTCAGCACTGGCGTTGCTGTCCTTCTGCATTCGATTCATCCACAAACCTTGGAGAATATCGGCGGCCACTTTTCCCCACAAAGCAGCTTGGGAGTTCGATGAACCACCTTGCTGGATCATCAAGTACTGACCCAACATCGTTTGCGCCTCGCCGTAAAAACCGCACTCGTACTTGAACTTGGCGTATCGGTAAAAGGCAGCAAGATTGTCAGCGGTGAAGGCACCAATGGAAGTGAGGTGGTCGATCGTCAGCAGCTTGCTCTCATTCAGCGCTGTAACATTGTCCTTGTCTTCGAAAAAAGCCGTGACCTTCTCCACACCGGCAGGCTTGTTGTCCAGGAGCGCAAAAATATCTTGGCTTCTCTTCTCAAAGTCAGCCTTCTTGTTGTTGTACTCGTCCTGCATCTCTGCATCATTTTTGTATTGCTCGTACTCATCTTCCACGACCGTGATCATGTTGGTTTTCTCCACCGCACGAATCTTTGCACGAGAGATGTCCTGTTGGTTGTACACACCAGACTATATATGCATGGAAACAAAGCACAAGACGACAAATGAATACAACTTTAAACAAAGCATTTTGATTGGTCAAACACATCACTTACATCGCGCAAGAAGTCCAACAAGAAAATCACCAAATGGGCATCCAAGTATGGCACCATTAACGGTGTTGAATCAAAAACATTCGACTGCTCCATTTCGTCACTGCTCTTGGTAAGTCGATCGAGAATAAATCTGCCTCAAACTGCCTGCGAAATAGTGAAATGCTAAGCAGCTACAATTCTTAGAAGTCTTCGAGCTATTTGAGCGAGAGCTAAATTGGCAGCGGAGCTCGGACAGCAAGAAAAATGTTTGGTGGGTGGTGGAGTTGCGGCGTGAGAGGATCCGTCAAAGTAGGCGCAGAAAAGGAGAAGGTCGTCTAGTTAGGATGCGAAAGCGGACAAGCTGAGGAAAACCCGTGTTTCGAAGAACTGTGAAAGTTGCGATTTTGGATTTGTTGTGCTCTGGTTCTATCAGCGTTTCAATTTTCTTCATGGTTCAGCTCAGGCCCAGCTCGAAACACTCTATCTCATGTTATTGACATCTCATATCGACACCAATTCTCCAATTGCTTGCTCCAGCGATACTGTTTGTGACTTAGAAACTCCATTTGACTTGGAAATTATTATTGTAGTGGAGGAGTTTCCAACTGAGTTTCAATTTCTCTCGTTTGCGATGTTGTCCAGTGATTGAGCCTTCGTTGAATCGGTCGAGGATGGAAAGTGATGAGTGACTCATATTTATCTTCCTTTCGATGCTCTTTTCGGGCTGGTCTTCTGTTTGTTGCATGGTTAATCGTGAGTCCCATTGTTGCAAGTCAGTCAACGATAGCGTCGCTTATATCGTCGAAGTCACCATGGGCAATATATTCTCCCACATACTTTTCGGGCAACACTCTGTATGAAGTTCGAGGAAATGGAAGAGATGCGACTTGTTCTTCAGTTTCCTATGGGTCAGGAAGCGGAAACGGAGCAAGTGCCAGCATCCCCTTCATTTACGGTGGCACTACTTCAACCGTTCTCTGGCCTTCTGGAAGTATTCCATCGTCTTTCACGATATGCTCCATAACTCGGTACGCTGGTTCATCAAAGAACAGAATTCTCACTTCATATGCGAACAATTGGCTGCATGGCCATTGGTTTGGGAACAAAGCAGCTGCCTTTTACAATGGTTGGAAAACGGGTACCTCAAACACTGCGACGCCAACAAATTGGCTCACAATGTGTGGTAAAAATAGTGGGACGACACCAAACAATGTTTATGCGGACGGAGCCGGTGTTGGTATAGCCACAGGAGGAGATGGAGGTGGCACATATCGTCTGTCCATCAACCTCCTTTCTCAATTTTCAACGGAGATAAGTGACTGGGCATTTGCGTATCTTGTCATTTGGGATCAAATCTTAACTGATGCTGAGGTACAAGTAGCTTCATCAGCTTTGATACAATATCTCAGTACTGGAACACTGACTGTTATGCAGCCAACAAGCCAGCCAACAAGCCAGCCAACAAACCCGACCGGGCAACCAAGCTCACGACCGTCGTCTCAACCAACGAGACAGCCTACGACTCAGCCAACTGGACAGCCTGCGCTTCAACCATCTTCACACCCCACATCGCAACCATCTCGTCGCCCGAGTCGTCAACCGACGGCACAACCCAGTCGACAACCCAGTCGACAACCCGTATCCCAACCGTCCAGTCAGCCAACGTCACAACCAACGTTGCAGCCATCATGTCGTCCGAGTCGACAACCGACGGCGCAACCAAGTCGTCAGCCATCCGCGTCACCGACGACACAGCCTACGCTTCAGCCATCTTCACACCCGACATCACAGCCATCTCGTCGTCCGAGTCGCCAACCGACGGCACAACCCAGTCGACAACCCAGTCGGCAGCCCGTATCCCAACCGTCCAGTCAGCCATCGTCACAACCAACATTGCAGCCATCATGTCGTCCGAGTCGTCAACCGACGGCGCAACCAAGTCGTCAGCCATCTGCAATACCAACAACGCAACCGACCGCTAGACCATCTGGCCAGCCGTCATGTCGTCCGAGTCAGCGCCCTACCGGATCGCCATCGGGAGAGCCTACTTCTCAACCTTCCACACAACCTTCCGCACCACCAAGCGGACAGCCAAGTGGGCAGCCAACGTGTCAACCTTCCACGGATCCAACTCTTCAACCATCTTCGATGCCAACGGGACAACCGTCAACAATGCCCACGACCCAGCCGTCCTTCCAGCCTTCAGTGACTCCTTCCGCTCAACCATCACTTCAGCCCAGTTGGCAACCCACTAGTCAGCCCAGCGCATTCCCGTCATCTTGTCCGACTGGTCGACCATCGAACCAACCAACGAATCAACCAAGCGCTTGTCCGACCGCACAGCCATCTGCGTTGCCCACTGCGCAACCGACGAGTGACCCGACAGGGCAACCGTCGCGTGTTCCATCGTCACAGCCGTCTGTGCAGCCATTTTCTCGTCCAAGTACTCACCCGACCAATCAACCCACCTCTCAACCATCGTCACAGCCATCGGATCAACCGTCATGGAGCCCCTCAGCTTGTCCATCATCCAATCCGACCTCACAACCATCTCGTTTACCTACAAGACATCCCAGCTCTCAACCAACATCACAGCCATCAATTCAACCCACGCGGTGCCCTTCAACCAAACCGTCAACTCGCCCGTCAACCCAACCTTCTGTGGCCCCAACTGGGTTGCCTTCTGCACAACCATCTTCGCATCCCTCGCGGATACCGACGTCTTCACCAACCATGCAGCCAACCATGCAGCCTTCCACTCAACCATCCTGTATCCCAAGTGCAAGACCGTCGTCTCAGCCCTCTGCCCAACCATTGGCGTTACCGACCGGGCAACCATCGCACCAGCCGACCAGTTCACCATCGATGGATCCAACGAGTCAACCCTCCACTCAGCCATCATCTAGACCCACAAAGCAGCCTCAGGGTTTTCCAACCAGCTCACCCACAAGCCAACCATCCCTTCAACCGTCTCGACAGCCAACTCGACAGCCAACTCGCCAACCTACGAGTCAACCATCCGATGCAAGCGCAAAGCTAGACCACGTAAGTAATGAACTATCGCAACAGGGTGGATCCATGCTTTCTTCGCTGGCCAATACCACTCGCAATGAGGACGTTGTGAAGTATTCATTGAACGTCACCGACAGCGTTGCCAAATTACTGTTGCCGTATTTGACAGCGTCGTTGGGGAAATTAAACTCAACGTCAACTGTATTGAACAGCATATCCTTTGGAGCGAATGGCATTCAAATCAGTATCTCGGTCTTGTCACCCAAGTCGACCAATGGATCTGCCGTCGCTTTACCAGGGACAAGTTCAGGTACATCGATAATGCTTGGGAATTTACCAGCTGGTGCGTTGGGGCTTCTTGCATCCGTTATGGAGATCTCCCCGTCGTTATTGGCCGGGAAGAACTTCAGCAGTGGAGGTGGCCAGTCACAACCTGCCTCGGGTATCGTCACCATTGCGTTGTCGAAAGTGACTGCGAATGGGACGGTCGAAACCGTCACATTGCCATCGTTTGATGCCACGCTTACACTCACATCGACGCCTCAACGTGACACTGCCGTGTTGCGGAAGAATTGTACGGTGGGTCTATCGGAGACGGTGTCGTTGTATTGCCCTCTATCGCATGTGTGGATGAATATGACATGTACCGGCAAAGCTTCTGCGTCGGTTTCACGCAAATGCCCTGTCACAAAGCATTCATGTTCTGTGTTGAATCTACAAGACAACAGTGTCGCCAGTGACGACTTTTGTAGTGCCATTGATGTGGGAAGCACGGTTATCTGTCGATGTGGTTATGGACCCGTATCATCGAACGGATCTCAAGCTTTGTTGGCCTTACAGGGGCGTATTTCGGTAGCCGCGTTTTCTTCGTTCGCAGCGGGTGAATTTGATTCGTCAGTCTCCGCGGTGGTGGTGCCGTTGACCGGCAATATAGCACAGAAGTCCGTACTTCTCTTTGTGACGTTCACGTTGTTATGGGGCTTAGGTTTGGTGAAAGTATTGGTGTACTATGGCAAAGATACGTCGTGGGTAGTGAAATACTGGCCCTCGAAGGCGAAGAAAGCCATCTCCTCAGGATTAAGCGCGTCGGCAGAGTTTGTGCCAGATCAGGATCACCGCAAGGAGTTGCTGCCATCAGCACCACGGTCACTCACGTCGTCATTGCAGCAATACCTCATATCGATTTGCCCCGGCATGATCGTGGGCGAAGCTTGGTGGCGAACATTGGCGTCCTATTTACTGACGAAGCACATTTACTTCCGCGTGTTGAAGCATTGGTTTGAAGATCACCAGTCGTCGTCGTTGTCACCCACCACCGCCACCACTATGCATCGTACAGGTGTCTCGGCATCTCGTCGTGCAGAGAAACATACCAAGAAAATGATCATGGAAGTCGTCATGGCCTTGACCTCGTTGACCTTGTCATGCTTCGTCTTGGCGTTGCTGTATGACTTCCAATACCCAGCAGATGACGGATACTGCCAACTACAACCGACCCAGTCAACGTGTGAATATCGGAAATCGTTGATTGATCCGTGGCATAACCGGTGTGAATGGCAGTATCCCCACACGGATCCAGATGCTGGCGTTGCAGCTATTGTGATTGAATCAAGAAATGGGCAAACGTTGCAAGAAACAGTATTGCGCGCAGAAACGAGCTCATCGGGTGGCGATGGTTCCAGTGGTGGCGCGGCAGCGACGACGTACTGTCACTTGAATGCCAACAACAACTCGTTGGTGGCGTTTTTGTTCTCCTTCATAATCACGTCGATCTTCATTGGGTTTACGGACTTCTTCCTGGAACATGTGTTTTTGGTGTTGAATGCCAGTGTGGTCAAGTGGGGCGAGGGTATGCCCAATCGTCACAGCGAGTTGCCACCCTTGCACTTGCCCGATACGGTCCTGTCACGACGTGAACTGTGGTATCATGCGTTTGCCACAAAATCGTCTTCCGTGGCTACACGCAAGACGATATTGATGGTGTCGACGGCGACGGCGTCGGCGACGACGGTTGATCCACCGCGCTCACGAGGAGAAGGCCTTGAGGCTGGGCAGCGGACTGAGACACGTGAAGTTGTGCCTGCGACAAGAGGCCCGAGTACGATGACTCGATCGTCATCGATGCCGTCCACCCATCGTCGCCGTGTTGGACGAACATTGTTCACAACACCAACCACTACCACCATTGCTTCCGCCTCGTCTGAGGCGGGGACGGCATCCGCTGCTCCTTCGCCGTTGGCCACAACGCCATCGCTACTACTGCCATCCTTGTCGTCTATTCATCGAGGAATTTCGGGTGCTGAATATGGTGTCGGTCTCTTGCATCATCTTCTGGCGGCGGTGGTACGGAGCTTTACGCAATCGCGTGCGAAGGAAACGGTGTTTCTACGGGCCATGCATGACTTCTTTGAACCGGTGTACTACACCTACGCGTGGTTGCAATACGCCTACTACTTGTTGTTGTTGTGCATCAACGGGGGCGCGTTCTATTTCATCATCTCGAAGACGGTCGTCCGTGGAAACAGTTGGCAACTTGCCTTTTTCCGTGGCTTGATGTTGGAATGGATCTCCGAGATCTTCGTGATCGAAGTCTTGGAGATTGTGCTCTTGGACATCTGGATACCTCAACTGGTGTATCAGGATGCACGTACGGCGGCCGTGATGATACTCCAAGCGGCCTCCTTGGATCAATTGGTGCAACACGATCAAACGATGTCTTCATCAACAGCAGTACGCTCAACCACCACCACCACCACAACCGCCACCACCAGTCCAGCGGTCGCCAACGAGAGCGAAGCGCTGTCATCATCAGCGGCGGAAGTCCTGAACTTGGCCCAACAACGACCGGAGCTGTTGGAAAGCAAAGTGGTACGGCGGTGTCAATCGCTGTTTCAGCCATCGTCACCGTCGCTTTCCAACTCACCGCCTCGGTCATTCGGTAGGAAAGCGATCGCCCAGTGGTGTCGTCGGTGGTTGCTGACCGCGATTGCTGCCATACCGCATGCGGTGTTGCGGTCGTTGATCAGTGTCGGTTGTACGCTGCTGGTCGCTGGCACGGTGTTCACGTTTTTTGCGGCGTCGAAGCAACTGGAACACGATTACGATCAGTTTCAACAATGGGAAGCCATCATCGCTGTGGGCTTTGTGATTCTATTCGTCGGACTGATTTGGGTGTCCGTCCAACGCACGAAACGTCGCTTGCGACGTGAAGTCTTGCCCATGGTGCCATCGGATTTCAACGACGACGATTCGGATGCGTTGGATCCGAGCCATGCACCATGGCCGCTGTTACGACACGAGTCATCTCGTCTCGTTCTCGAAGAGAAAGCAAACAGCACCAGCAGCCATCACTCCGTCGATGGGGCTCCTTCGGAGGCTGCGCAGACGTTGGACGGTACTGGAGGCCCCGAAGATAGTGACGACGACGACGACAAGTCGTTGCAGTTGCAGTCACTGTCGTTCTCGCTGTCGTTCTCGTGGTCGCAGCAATCGGAGTCGAAGTCGAAGTCGGAGTCGGAGTCGTCGTCGTTGAATTCTTCGACATCGTTGTCGTCGTTCTCGCTGTCGAAATGGCAGCTGTCTGCTTCGCCCTCGTTGTCGGTGGCATCTTCTCCGCCGTCTTCACGTCCGTTGTCTCCCGCTCGATCACCGTCACCGTCACGATCGCGTTCCCATTCGTCCGAAGCCGATTCGGCGTTGGATCATCTCCATCGTCGTGCCAGAAGCTACAGCTACGGCAGTTACAGCGACAACGGTGACGAAGGCCACCAACACGGCGACGACATCGACGACGCCGACGACGACGACGCGTCGTTTCATCTTTATTACTAAGCCTAACGTCCGATCCATTGTCCTATATCCCACATACACGAGGTGTTGTTCCACGTTTTGTTTTCTATTTGTTTGCATTGATTTGCCACGCGCTTCTTCCTATGACGTTCTTCAACCTTCAGACCCTTGAGACGCTTTTCTCGATCGTCTCATTTGCTTCTCAACGATCCACAGCGCTGCGCGTTCCTCAACTGTTTGCCGGCTCTGACTCATCCAATACGATCGTTTTGGTGTGAGGACTGCTAACGGGTCGATCGTTTTGTTTCTTTCCCGACGATGATCGACGTCTGGCGTCTGGTGCCGCCGATCTTCTTCTTTCGCATCGTTAGCTGTCACGCTGCAGCACTGTAGCTCCATCTTTCAACAGCATCCCACCTGACTCTACCTTCTTGCCATCACTCGCCCTGTGGACCTCTCGACGTTCCGTTCCGATGTCGTCTCTCCTCTCTCCCCCACCACCACCTCACACACACACACGCACACGCTACACTGCCCTCTGCGATACCCTCGTCGGTGATTTTCATTGGTTTTCTTTTATCGTTGTTGTGTTGTGTTTGCATATGTTTACACAGTGTTTCAGCTATTTTTATCGTCAAATGCATGTTTCTCCTGTTAGTTGATCGGGGAAAGCCTTTGAAATGGTATCATTGGTCTCCCACCAGTCGGTCTTCTATTTTCTTTTGCGCATCCTCTGCCCTCGACAACTCCTCTCCTCCTCACCGCTCGAATATCTCTGTCACTCTTGTCCCCCCTGTTAGCGCTGACGTTTTTCAGCGGGTATTCTATTCTGCCTTTCATTTTCTTCCTTTTGTTTGATTCAGATGTGTTGCTAGAAGCGAGTGCGACGACCCGTCAATTTGATCGTTCATAGGCCGAGGAAAAGTCAGCAGTCATTTTTGCTGTTCCCCATGAGATTTTTAGCGAAGTATTCATTTTGGTATTAGCTTGGAGTAGCACTGAACCATTTATGTAAATGGAATGAAACAGTCTCAACCACTCTAAAGGTATTGGTGTCACCGCATCGCCACGAAAGGTCTCGTCGAAGTAGATTTCATTGGAGGACAACTGTGAGTAATATGACGAATTATCATGCGTTTTTAGTCTAACATATTCCCTTACATAGCTCTTTGTGCGGTGGAGAACATGGAGGAGGGATGGGAAAGGAGGGATTATATTTACAGCGACAACAGAGACAGGTAGCCACCCTGTGCGCATGAAGAACGAAGCAAAGGGGCAGCACGCTGGTGAACATGTTCTTCCTGTAAATTATAGTTCGAAGATGGTCTGTATGCGACGTAAATAGCCCTCGTCTGTCCTCGATCTTCATCAACGATATCATTCTGTTCGAACGACGATTGGACGGTACAACATTGACTCGACATTGAACGGGACGCTACAAATTTACTCCACACCTATGGAGACGTTTCATTTTTGAGTGACTTGGGTGAGTCGGATGGGAAACCAGGATATCCGTAACAAAGTGGGCCTCTCACTCGTGATTCCGAGATATTGTTTTCCTCGAAAGTTGTTTTAGCTGTAAAGTTGTGATCTTAGCTTTATCGATTCACTTTCATCGCAGGAAAATGAAGGAAAATGATTGAACTATGGGTTGAATCAAAACGATAGATTAAAACTTTGGAACTCAGGTAGCGACAGAGCGACAGAGAACTGTGAAAGTTGTGCTCTCGTTCAACTGCATCAGCGTTTCAGGGGCGGGTTAGACAAGCCACAAAAAGGGGAAAAGTGAAACTGACTTTCCTGTCTGCGTGGGTTAGACAACCACAAACGTCGCTGGACAAGGAAATGCGGAATGTCAGGTGCCGCGATCTTTGTCCAATCTGACACCACTGTGTCAGATTGGAAAAATATGATTCGCATTTTCGAGCGAAAATCTTTTTATCACAATTTTTATCAATTCCTCTTCATTTCTTCCACTCTTTTGGATTCGTTGATCACAGCAATATGCTGAAGGATCCGTCCAATGATATGGCTTGGAATTCCAGCTTGTTTTATGCTCTAGAGGCTGCAGAAGAAGAGGAAAAAAGCACGTGGAAAAGAGAAGGCGACAAAAAAAGGAAGAGATCCTCAAACCGGCCGAGAGCGATGCGAAAATACGCTCTGGAAGAGGTTGACAATCTGAGCGATTCCGCGTTTCAAACGATGTTTCGTCTTTCAAGAAAAGGATTTGATGCTCTTTTCAATAAAGTAGAGCCATTCCTGAATGATACTGACGAAGCGATGGCGATTAGATCAAGTCAATCGCCCATTTCCAAGCGAACAAAATTGCATGTTACCCTTCGCTGGCTGGCGGGAGGGTCATATCTGGACCTTTGTTTCGCCTGGGGTATCTCAAAAGCAGCCTTTTATTCAACGGACCCGAGATTTGGGGTAGTTTGGCCCACCATTATCGCAATCGACAAGGTGTTACACATTGGAATTCCGTATGACAACATGGAAAAGCTGGAGGCTATGGCCACCGGCTTCGACAAATACACGAAGTGCGACAATGGAGAAATGTTTGGATGTGTCACAGCTATCGATGGCTGGGTATGTGCAACGCGCAAGCCCACTCGCAAAGAAGTCACGGACATTGTGTCCTACCGAAATAGACATGATTGTTGGGGGCTTGTGGTCCTTGCGGGATGTGATGCGGATCTGCGCTACACGATGTTCTCTGTCAAGAACTCTGGATCTACAAACGATATGATGGCGTGGGAACTATCAGAAAATTATCAACTACTAATGGTGAGCAAACAACTACCAGCGAGATTTTATTTTATTGGAGACGAAGCATTCGTTTGCACGGAGCAGTTTCTTGTTCCTTACTCTGGGCGAGGGTTACCCACCTCACAAGATGCTTTCAATTACAATCTGTCCGCGATGCGTCAATGTATTGAGCGCTCTTTCGCCGCATTGACCCAGCGATGGGGCATTCTTTGGCGATATCTGAGAATTCAATTTTCCCGATGGCCATTACTCCTTACGACTTTGGCGAAGCTACATAACTTCTGTATCGACTACAATGAAGCGCATCCGTCTGAAATGCCCCGTGCTTACGTGGACTGCGCGCAGGACGAAGCATCTCACATATTCGAACCGTACCTTGGTGACGATGATTGCGCGGTGGCGGAAGATACCCTAACCAAGCGAAATACTCGTAGACGAAAAGCTATGACCGATAGACTTGAAGCCAGCGGTATTCGACGACCAAGTCTGTTGTAAAGCGATAGTAATTGAAGGTTACTTCTATTCTTCTTCATCTTCATCGCCTTCTTCATCACTACTCCCTTCGTTGCTGCTGGCGTCGACGCCATTACCGTCATCCGGAGAAGCTATTGGGGTAAGCAGCGGCCGAACTCGCGGAGTTGCCGCGCTCGGACGGGAGGAAGCATGCGAGGACGTAGTTGATTCCGATCCAGTTTTGTACTTTTTCAGCATATCTGCGACAATACCGCTCCGAATTTCTGGCTCGGCATACTGAAGAAGCATCTGTGTCACAAGGCAATGCTCTAAAACTGTCGCGACAGATTTGGTGGATTGCTTCTGTTCACCATCGGTCGGTCTCTTCCGCTTTCTTCCAGTCAGACCAGCTTTCCATTCTTCAGCCTGTGCTTGTAACTCCACTGCTGAAGCTTCTTTCAGGATACCCGTATCACGGGCAACGTCTTTTCGGATGGTTCGGCCAATGGCTTGCAGTTCGTCCGAATTAAATAGAGCTCTGCTGTATGTCACGACATCTTGACCAGTCCGCTTGGAGAATTTGGTCCACTCATCGTATGGATGTTCATTGGCTTGTTGACCAGAACGATGATAGTTTTCGAAGGTTAACGTGATTTGGGACTTCAAATCACGATAGGTCTGACGAACCCATTTGGCGTCACGAATGGGGCGATTCGGCGAAGTTGGATTCATGTCGTGGCAATCCTGGAATATCTTCTCCATACCAGCGACAGCAATCTTTGCTGAAGACGGAGAACTGCGATTTGTGTATACGCAAGCATTCTCGTACACATATGTTGCATAGTCATTGAACATATTGGCGAGTTCGGTCCACGAGGAAGCTGATTCTTGATGGTGATCGGCGTCCAACTCCACTCTAGTTTTATCGCCTATGGCTCGGGCCCATACACTTGCCGCTCGCGGATCTTTACGCAGATGTAAAAGCCGACATTTGTCGTGCTTGTTCGTATGCGCCTGTCGCTGTTTATCTTCTTGGGCCTCCTTTTTAAGGGCCTCTCGAACAGCGTCAAACACTTTGGACCGAACTTCATCGGTAAGATTTTTCTCCATGAATACCACCGTATTTGTCTTTCTTGCAGAAGACAATTTGTCCCATTTTTCGTACGTCTTCCAAAATGTCTTGCCTCCTATAATTTCTTCAGCGGTCAACTTTCTCAACTCGTCGATGATTAGCTGCGGAGGCAGCCCCTCAAACATCCCAACCTCTTCGGCTTCCATTTGCATAGTGTGTGACAAGTGTAAGTAGTCTATTTCAATAAGATACAAAGAATGTATTCACTGAATCCAAATCCAAGTGGGAACCAATGGTGGCGAAAGCAGTTTTCTCTGTATAACCCGTGTCTCAACCGGAAACCCGGTTTGGAAAATTCCGAACCGGGTTTCCGGTTTGTCTAACCCGGCCCTCAATCTTCTTCTTTGAGCTTCAGCACCAGGCAAGAAACTATGGATCAGGCCTCATTATTCATTCATGGTGCAAGCTGGTGCATAATAACCTGACGTCTCGAAACATTCTATCTCATATTGGAATCTTATATCGACAAGAATACTCCAATTTTTTGCTCCAGCGATACTGTTTGTGACTTAGAAACTTCATTTGACTTGGAAATTATTGTCACTTTGTATTGTGGAGGAGTTTCCACCTGAATTTTCAATTCTATCGTTTGTGATGTTGTCCAGTGATTGAGCCTTCGTTGAATCGGTTGAGGATGGAAAGTGATGAGTGACTCATATTTATCTTCCTTTCGATGGTCTTTTCGGGCTGGTCTTCTGTTTGTTGCATGGTTAATCGTGAGTCCCATTGTTGCAAGTCAGTCAACGATAGCGTCGCTTATATCGTCGAAGTCACCATGGGCAATATATTCTCCCACATACTTTTCGGGCAACACTCTGTATGAAGTTCGAGGAAATGGAAGAGATGCGACTTGTTCTTCAGTTTCCTATGGGTCAGGAAGCGGAAACGGAGCAAGTGCCAGCATCCCCTTCATTTACGGTGGCACTACTTCAACCGTTCTCTGGCCTTCTGGAAGTATTCCATCGTCTTTCACGATATGCTCCATAACTCGGTACGCTGGTTCATCAAAGAACAGAATTCTCACTTCATATGCGAACAATTGGCTGCATGGCCATTGGTTTGGGAACAAAGCAGCTGCCTTTTACAATGGTTGGAAAACGGGTACCTCAAACACTGCGACGCCAACAAATTGGCTCACAATGTGTGGTAAAAATAGTGGGACGACACCAAACAATGTTTATGCGGACGGAGCCGGTGTTGGTATAGCTACAGGAGGAGATGGAGGTGGCACATATCGTCTGTCCATCAACCTCTTTTCGACGGAGATAAGTGACTGGGCATTTGCGTATCTTATCATTTGGGATCAAATCTTAACTGATGATGAGGTACAAGTAGCTTCATCAGCTATGATACAATATCTCAGTACTGGAACACTGACTACTATGCAGCCAACAAGTCACCCAACAAGCCAGCCAACAAACCCGACCTCGCAACCAAGCTCACAACCATCGTCTCAACCAACGAGACAGCCTACGACTCAGCCAACTCGACAGCCTACGCTTCAACCATCTTCACATCCCACATCGCAGCCATCATGTCGTCCGAGTCGCCAACCGACGACACAACCCAGTCGACAACCCAGTCGGCAGCCCGTATCGCAACCGTCCAGTCAGCCATCGTCGCAACCAACATTGCAGCCGTCATGTCGTCCGAGTCGTCAACCGACGGCGCAACCAAGTCGTCAGCCATCCGCGTCACCGACGACACAGCCTACGCTTCAACCATCTTCACACCCGACATCACAGCCATCTCGTTGTCCGAGTCGTCAACCGACGACACAACCCAGTTGTCAACCTAGTCGGCAGCCCGTATCCCAACCGTCCAGTCAGCCATCGTCACAACCAACATTGCAGCCATCATGTCGTCCGAGTCGTCAACCGACGGCGCAACCAAGTCGTCAACCATCTGCAATACCAACAACGCAACCGACTGCTAGACCATCTGGCCAGCCGTCATGTCGTCCGAGTCAGCGCCCTACCGGATTGCCATCGGGAGAGCCTTCTTCTCAACCTTCCACACAACCTTCCGCGCCACCAAGCGGACAGCCAAGTGGGCAGCCAACGTGTCAACCTTCCGCGGATCCAACTCCTCAACCATCTTCGATGCCAACGGGACAACCGTCGACAATGCCCACGACCCAACCGTCCTTCCAGCCTTCAGTGACTCCTTCCGCTCAACCATCACTTCAGCCCAGTTGGCAACCCACTGGTCA
>SMOI01000303.1:7177-30597 GCA_008000375.1 Poteriospumella lacustris
GGTATGTGGGAACGCCGCAGTCCTTTGTCTCCTTTGCAAGTAAAGGAACTTATCAAGCAAACGGGAAACAAAACAAAGGTGTTGGTGCAGCCCTGTACCCGCCGCATTTTCTCGAATGATGAGTACAGACAAGTTGGTGCGACGGTCACGGAGGACCTGAGTGCTGCCAGCTTTATCATTGGTGTGAAGAGCCCTCCCAAGGAGATCCTTCTTCCTGAGAAGTCTTACATGTTCTTTAGTCACACCATCAAAGCCCAGCCTTACAGCATGCCTCTGTTGGACAACATTCTCGACAAACGTATTGCGCTGTTCGACTACGAGTGTATCACTCGCGAAGGACGCGACGATACTCCTCGTTTGGTCGCCTTCGGCGCTTATGCTGGTCGCGCTGGAATGATTGACGGCCTGCAGGGCCTTGGTCTTCGCTTGTTGGCTGAGGGTTACTCCACTCCTTTCCTCCACGTCCCCAACACCTACATGCACGCGTCCCTCGGCGAGGCTCGCGAAGCTCTCCGAAAGGTTGGCCAGATGATCCACGAGAAAGGCTTCCCTGAGTCCATCACGCCCGTTGTTGTCACCTTCACTGGTACCGGTAACGTGGCGAAGGGCGCTCGCGAGGTGTTCGAGGCGCTTCCTCACCAGTATATCACCCCGGAGGAACTGCCCAACTTGTCCAACCTGATCAAGCAGGGTGTCAAGCCTCGCAACGTCCTCTATGGTGTTGTTTGCACGGCGAAGGACATGGTTCGCCACACCTCGCACCCCGAACAGGCCTTCGACAAGGCCGACTACTACCGTCACCCCACGAACTACGCGTCCGTCTTCCACGAGACCGTCATCCCTCACACGACGCTCTTCGTCAACGGCATTTACTGGGACAACCGCTTCCCTCGTTTGATTACGAAGGAACAAATCAAAGAATTGCGCGCGACTGGCAACCACAAGCTCAAGGCCGTCGCCGACATCAGCTGCGACATTGGCGGCTCGTGCGAGTTCTTGCACCGACCCACTTCGATCGAGAATCCTTACTACTCCTACAACCCCGAAACGGGCGAAGAAGAGACGAAGGTGACTGGTTCTGGTGTTCTCATGTTGGGCGTCGACAACTTGCCCTCTGAGTTGCCTCGCGACGCGTCGCAGCATTTCGGCGACGGTTTGTTGCCCTTGCTGCCGCCGCTGCTCGAGTGGCAGGGCTCGTCCTCCGTCGAGGACATGCAGTCTCTCTCTCCGGAGATGTACCGTGCCTGCATCGCCGCGCACGGATCGCTCATGCCCAAGTGGCAGTACATCCAGCGTCTGCGCGAGCAGCATGAGACGGCCAACGTGCAGCCGGTGCCCGTCTCCGCTGCCACGGCCGTCGCGACGAAGGCGACCTCCGCGGTGGCATCTGCCGGATTCGGTGCGGCTCCTGCGGCCTCGATCACGGTGGAGTTGATTGGCCATCTGTTCGACACGGGCCTGATCAACCAGGTGCTGGACACGCTCGAGGCGCACACCTCGCACCCTGCGACGTCCACGTCGAAGGCCGTCGAGGGTGCCACCGCCGGCTTCTCCTTCAACATCCTCGTGTGCGATGTGCGTCCCAACAACTTGCAGGGCGCCCAACATTCGCGCGTGGTGATTCAACTCAGCGGTCCCAACGCGACGGAGATTCAGCAGGTCGCCGAGTCGGTCTGCTCGATGGTCTCGGCGCACAAGGCCGCGGAAGGTACCGCGAACATTGTGTCGCCCGATCCCAGCAAATCCGCCGAAGACGCCAGCCAGAGCGTCGTGCAAGTCACCATGCCCAAGCGTATCTTGCTCTTCGGCGCCGGTCGTGTGGCGTTGCCCGTGGCGAAGTACTTCCGCGAGCAGCACAACACGCACTTGACCATCGCCACCGAGGACGAGGAGCAGGCGCGCCAATTGATCGACGCCATCACGGGCGAGCAGTTGCCTGTGGACAACGGCTACCACCACCAACCCGTGTCGCGTGGCCGCTTCGTGCCGTACCGCTTCCCTCGCGACAACACAGCGGCGCCCGGCCACACGAACTCGAAGCTCGCCGAGCTGGTGCACAACTCCGACGTCGTCGTGTCGCTGCTGCCGGCGACCATGCACGTGCCGATCGCGCAGGAGTGTCTCCGCCAGGGCAAAGACATGGTCACCGCGTCGTACGTCTCGCCAGAGATGCAAAAGCTGCACGAGGAAGCGCGCGAGAAGGGCCTCATCTTCTTGAACGAGGTGGGTCTGGACCCCGGCATGGACCACATGATGATCATGTCCGCCATCGACCACATCCGCGGCGATCTGAACGCCGAAATCACCGAGCTCGTGTCGTTGTGCGGTGGCTTGCCCGACCCGATCACCGCGTCGATGAACCCGCTCAAGTACAAGATCTCGTGGTCTCCACGCGGCGTGTTGACGGCCGCGTTGAACTCGGCGCGCTTCCTCAACCAGGGCTCGCTCGTCGAGGTGCCAGGCGACAAGCTGCTCACGGCGGCGACCTACTCGCACCGCTTCCCCACGTTGCGTTTGGAGGTCGTGCCGAACCGCGACTCGCTCATCTACCGCCGCCTGTACGGCATCGAAGACACGCCCTCCCTGCACAGCATCTGCCGTGGCACGCTGCGCTACGAAGGCTGGGCGAACGCGATGTTCGCCTTGAAGTCGCTGGGCCTGCTGTCGCTGCAGAACCAGGACGAGACCACCTCCGCCTTCGACGTCGTGCGTCAGACGCTCACCGGCGCTGGCGTGCCGCACTCGTCGCAGGGTGTGCGTCAGTTCCTGTCGCGCGTGGAGGGCATTCAGGACCTCGACGCCGCTGTCGAGGCCGTGAGCTGGCTGGGTCTGGACGGCGACTCCGCCACGCATGCCTCGTCCAAGGACGAGTCTGCCCAGCGACGACAGACCGCGTCCCAGGCGCGCGGCAAGACGCCGTTGGATTCGCTCTCGTCGCTCTGGGAGCAGCGCCTGCAGTACGACACGTCCGCGACCAGCAACGAGAAGGACATGGTCGCCATGTACCACCAGATCGCCGGTCGCATGCGCGACGGTCAAATCGTGCGCCATCAGTCGCGTCTGTTGACCTTCGGCGTGCCCGGCGGTGACACGGCGATGGCTGCCACCGTCGGCTACACGACCGCGGCGGCGATCGACCTCGTCCTGCAGGAGAAGGACAAGTCTCTGCGCGACCTGCGCGGTGTGGTGGTGCCCACCGACAAGCGCGTGTACGACTTCATCCTGCGCAAGATCCAGCAGTGGGGCATCACGTGGTCCGAGTCGGTCACCTTCGAGGCGCCTCCCGCGCAGCGATAAGCAGCGGCGAGTGGCGATCACGCGCTCTCCCTCTCCCGCTCGCCCCGTAGACACTAGACAACATTCGATCTGCCTGCAGTTACACGCCTCTCCTCCCTATGCGTTCGTAATGGACACCCCCCTCGTACAACCAACCGAACACTGTGTGCTGCAATGCGACGAAAGCGGTTAAATTAGGTGGACGGCGGCAGGTGCGTCTCTCCGCCCCACAGACCTCGGCGCGGAGGGAGGCGGCTCGCCAATATAATCAAGCAGCGGCGGGGCTGGCACATAACAAACCAACGCGAGCCGGCCCTCCCTCCCACACGCTGCGTAAACTAAGTACAGGGAAACAAACGAGCAAACAAACAGAAAACCAAAAAAGGGGAGCAACAAAATGAACTGCGGCGGGGCGACGCCAAAACCAGACGAATACGAAAGTGGTGTGTGGTGGGGGATGGGGCGTGGGGCGTGGGGGTTGGACCGTGGGCGGCGACCACCGACGCCGCGAAGGGCGACAACGACGACGACGAAGGCCACCGTTGGGGGTGCGGTGTCGCGACGGGGCGCGCGCCGCGCTATGCGGCCACGTCGAGCTGGTCTGGCGGGTGTGGTGTTTGCGTGTGTGTCGCGGAGCGGGGGTGGGGGAAGACAACGGCGGACAAAGACAGCGACGGAGGAAACGCCACGGCGGCGAAGCCCGCTCATTCCCACAGCGCTTCGTCGGTCGCCGCGGAGCACCAGAGCGAGTTCACCGTCGACATCGTGTACAGGTCCGTGCAGGAGAGGAAGTCGAGGCATTTCAGTGCGATGAACTTCGTCGTCGGGGGCAGGTCGGGGCCGAAGAACGGATACACCACCGGCGTCGTCGCGAAACGCACTTTCTTGTTCTTGGCGCGTGTGCGCGGGCCGTTCGAGTCGACGGAGAGCTCACCCGGCGACGAGACCACCGACGATGTCGACGTCGTCGACGCGGACGACGACGAGGACGTCGCCGCAGTCGCTGCGCGTTGAGACGAAGACGACGACGACGGCGGCGGCGCGGCACTGTGGCTGCTCGTCGCGGTCTGTGGCCGGCTGGTCGTCGGTGCGCTTTTGGCTGTGGAATGCGGCGGCTGCGTCGTCAGCGGCTGCGACCTCGTCCCTGTCCGCGTGGCGGACGACGACTGCTGCAGTTGCAGCTGCTGCTGGTGCAGCTCGAGCTGGCTGCCGGTGGCGGGTGGGCGTTGCTTGCCGGTCGACCGCGTCGCGACCGCCTTGGCGCCGGCACTGCCGCTGCTGGATGCCGCGTTGTTGGAGGACGGCAGCGGCGTGGACAAGTGCGGCAGGCTCGTGGTGCCACTCGAGGGCGTGTTCACGACGCCCGCCGCAACGACGGGCGCTGGCGCTTGGGCGACCGCTTGTCGCTTGTTGGGCGGCAGCTGCTGGCTCTGTGACCGCAGCGCGGGGCTGTTGTCCATTAGCGCCGCGACGCTGTTGGGGCTGTCCTTGCGCTTCTTGCTGGCGTTCGGGCCACCGAAAGGTGCACTACCGGTCGCGGCGGTCGAGGCCAGCGACGCGGCCGTCGGCGACGAGCCCTGCATCTTGCGGATCTTGAGCAGCTCCTCGGAGCCCGCGTAGTTGTCGCAGGACAGGCACTTGCAGTTCGTGCCACACAGCGCAGCCGCCGTGAAGCACTCGCAGTACTTCTTCAGGCAGCGGGAGTTCTTGCAGTGGCAGCCCGACACGTGTTGCTGCTCTTCCTCGTTGATTTTCAGGCGGAACGCCCGCGAGTTGCGCTCTTTGATGGTGCGAATCGCGTTGTTGCGTGCGGCGTCGTGGCCGACGTTGTTGCAGCAGGTGACGCAGCGGCAGTTCTTCGGGTCGCAGTACTGCAGGATGGCGAAGCAGTCGCAGTAGAGCTTCAGACACTTCGACTTCTTGCAGTTGCAGGACACGGCCGCCGTCTTCGGCCCCGTCGACGACGCGAAGCCGTTGGTCGACGACTCACACGAGTTTTCGTCTTGTTCCTCTTCCTCGTCGTCCTCTTCCTCCTCGTAGTCCATCACGTCATCCGATTGGCTCGTGCGAGACGCGTCTTTGTCGGCCTCGGCGTCCGCCGAGCGACCCGCTCGCGGCGCTCGTTTGCCCTTGGAGTCCTGGCTGCTCATCGACAGCTTCCGAGTGAGCTCCTGCATGGGGCTCAGGAAGGACGACGAGGATGCCGACGTTTCAGGCGTCACGAACTGCGAACCCTTCGCGCGTTTGGCCGCTTTCCCGCTGTCGGCGCGGGCATCGGGTTGTTTGTTGCCCTTGACGTTGAGCTTCGTGATTTTGAGCGAGATTTTCATCGGCGACGTGGACTTGATGGGCGTGCCGTCGAGGTCGAACGGGTCATCGTCGTCGTCCATGATCGTGCTGACGTCTTCTTGGCCACCGGTGAAGCCGCCGTGTTTGTCTTCGTCGAGGTTGAAGATGTCGGGGCTGTCGATGTACATCGCAGCCGACGACATCTCTGCCTTGCCGCGCACGTAGGCACGCTTCTCAGGCGGTGAAAATATTGATGGGGAAAAGGTGGATGCCAGCATTTCTTCGACGCTCTCCTGCTTGGACAGCAGCTCGAAGGCCTTCTGCGGGTGCGACGGCGAGTGCGGAAGAGAAAACATCAAATTACTATCTGCTGGACTCATCACGACGAGATCTAATCGTTCCCTGGTCGTGGTCGGCGACGGAAGGAATCCTTGCAATGGCGAAGCTCCCAGAAGGCCGAAGCGATCCGATGCTAGGAAAAGACGAACGTCGGTCAATGCCGTCAACAAACATTGACGGGAAAGAGACGAGGATTACCTTGCACTGCAGTGCGAGAGCTTGGTCGTTGTTGTTGCTGTTGCGATTGCTGTTGTGATTGTTGCTGCTGCTGCAGTGGTTGCCATGCTTCCGAATGGCAAAACGAGGTCAACGGAGACCCAATCATTGTTTTCCACAAGAGGTGCTTCTTCCTTTGTTCCAAACAAGTAATGTGTAGCACTCCATGCGGAGGGGTATCTAACAATCTGATGTAATGGTTAAGATATCCATCAGTCGATCCGACCAAGTGGATGCGGGTATTTTAGCGATTTCTTTCGCCAGTCTCACGTCGCCGTGTTCAAGTGCTGGAGGCTCAACTGCCTCACCGATGACTTTGAATTTTGAAATCGCAGGCCGGGGCCCGGACGGGGACGCGCACGCGAAAAACAAAAACGCTTTTGGCGGAAAACTGCATTTTCCCGGATTTCCGTCCGCAGCGAACTTGGGCAGTGGGCCGTTTCGCTGACGGGGAGTCGTTTCATCATCGACGACAAAGATTTTTGGCGATCGCGTCCACCGTCGCATCGAAAGTGTTTGGTTGCTCTCTCTGCTTCTCCACCAAAGGAAAAGCAAAGGCAACATCATTGTTGAAACGAAGCTTTGTCAACACAGAGCCCCAGTGATTGAGTATACGTGACAGTTTGACGAAAGGGACTTAACCCGAGGCCAGTTGTGCATCCTACAGTCATCGTGGTTGGAGTTGCAAGTATTGTATTCACCCCCTTAGCGATAGATTAGATCAAGATGTCGAAAGCAACGAAGGCCGGTACTGTTGCGGAACGTGTCGTCTGGATGACCAGAACCAGCGATGTGCACGGATCTCACCTCAAGACCGATCTCGACTCGTACATGGCTTTGATTCGCCGTAAAATCCAAGAAAAGTGCTCGACCACTGCCGAGCTCATCACTCAAATTCGACGAAACAAAATTGGCGAGTCCGGACACGTTACTCCCAATGAGTTCCGATTTACACTCATCAAATTCGGCGTTATTTTGCCGCAGCCACTCGTCGACCGCATCTTCAACGTCTTCGACTCCGATCGGAGTGGAACGATGGACTTCGACGAGTTCGCGATGTGGATTATGAACTCCGAGTTCCGACCAGCGGTCAAAGGAGGCAAGAAGGGCGCAGATGGCGAGGACAACTCGCCTCGGCACCAGCTGCGACGTAAATTGGCGAACTGCGTGCAGGACTTTGGCCGCGTCTTCGACAACATGAAAAAGCAAATCAGTTTCATCGAGTTTGTCTCGGACATCAACCGTACGGGCCTGCCGTTGAGCGATCGCGATGCGCGCAGCATTTTCATGCTCTTGGACCCCGCCGACTCGGGATTCATCGAGTCTGCGTGGCTGCGACAATGGGCGGAGACGGGCAAGGTGAATCGTACGTCGTCTATTCGCATCGTCGACAGCAACAAACCACCCAAATCGGTGAAAGAAGTGGTGAATCGTGTGATCGGCTGGAACACGCGACAGTTGGAGAGCGCCTTCTCGCACATTGTGATGGGCCAAGGCACGAAACTGCCCTTCGAAGAGTTCCGCCGCTGTTTAATCAACGGCGGCGTCGGCAAGAGCATCACCGACATGCGTGACTTGTTCATGGCGCTGGGTGGTGAGAAGGAGAACCTCGCCGACGTCGATTTGCTGTTCAAGAACCTCGATCCCGTCGTGTCCAACCCTGAAGCCGAAGTCAGCAGCAAGCGCACCGCCACCGCGGTCATCTCGACATCGCGCGCTGATCGTCGACTGCGCGATTCCCTTCGCAAATGTTTCAAAGACGTGCGTGACGACATCCACAAGGAAGATCCCGCGAACACGGGCTTCATCGCGGCGCCCACTCTGCACAACATCCTCGTGCACCGCTGCACGCCGCTGACCTTCGAAGACTTCCGCTTCATCGTGCAGCAAGTCAAGAAGCAGCCCGGCACCGAGCGCATCGATTATCACCATTTCTTGGCTGCGTATAACCCGGCCGCCTTCGCGCATCAGTTGGAAGGTCTCGCGCGGCTGCGAAAGTCGGGTGAGCTGCATCACACGCACGCGACCACGTTGGGCAGCAGTGTCAGCCAGCCTGCCCTCGCGACGCATGCGAAGTCCAGCGGCAACCAGCACGCCGCCAGTACGACCAATCTCGCGGTAACGCTACCAGTCTCACCGCTACGGCTCACGGCGCTGTCGTTGCCCGCGGACGACTCGGACATCGGTCGCGGCAGTCGCACGACGTTCGCCAACACGACGGGATCGCTGCCGGACATGAAGAAGACCTGGCAACAGGTGCTTCGCGAGTGTCATCGTGCAGATCCCGAGCGAACAGGCCAAGTGAACCGCATGACCTTCATCGCGGCCCTCGAGCGCGCCGACAACGGCAAGACGATGACGCCCGAGGCGATCAACAAGCTCGCCGACCAGTACGCGCTGTCCAACGGCCTCATCAACTATCTCTTGCTCTTCCGACAGTATCTCAGTGACATGGGCGGCCGCGCCAGCACTGCCTCGTTGACGAAGAGCCAGTCGATGACGGGCCTCGGCGACTCGAGTAAGCCGGTGCACCCGTGGGACTTCGGCTACAAACGCGAGCGGAAGCAGGAGCAGCCCTACTGGCAGCAGGCGTCGTCGGTGCCCAAGGACCCCGACGACACCAGAGCGCTGTCGTTGAAGTTCTTGTCCGTGCCGTCCGCGACGGAGAAGTCGGCGGAGCAGCTGTCGACGCAAGAGAAGGAGATGCTCCTGGGCCAGTTCCAACACGGCGTGCTGCAGCTGTGCCATCGTTGCTACCACATGTTCGCACCCGTCTGGCGGCCATTGCGCAACCAATTCAAGAAGCAACAGATCCCAACGCAGAAAGGCAGCATCCTGACGCCACATTTCCTCTCGATTCTCGAGACGAACGGCATCAGTTTGCGCAAGACGGAGCTGGGCGTCATCGTGAAGAACTTCCGCGGCATTGGCATGCAGGACATCATTCGCTACGACGACTTCCTCCGCGTCTGCATGCTCGTCAAGGATCGTTCCGACCTGGCCTAAGCAGCCATTCCGGTGCGTTTGTTGTTGTATATCCTGTTTGCCTGTCGCGTGTCTCTGGTTCCGCGGTCGACGTCAACGTGTGGTAGTGCACGCCTTCGCGTCGGCGGTAGACACACGTTGTCCTCTTTTGTCCACCTATGTCTCCTGCCTGTTCTTTTCGTTTCATTTTGGTCCCACTCCGCGATGGCGGAGGAGCAGCACGGGTGGACTGCGCAGTGGGTAGTCTCTGCGCGCTCCGCCTGTCTCGCTCACATCCGACTGGCACAGTGCGGCGGCACGGAAAGCGCCCTTTCTTTGTTTATCTGCCGCGTCACCCGTCACCATCACTGTCACCTGTGCGTTGTTTTGTCGTGTTCTCTGTGCGTCGTCTCTTTGTATCGTTGGTGAAGTTCTCTCGCGAGGGCGGCGGGGTCCTGCAGTGTGCCCGACCCCCCACTCGCGAGGGGCTCTGTAAACCGATTCAACTCTCAAACAACCATTATACGTCGCAGTGTGTCTGCCAACACGAAATGATCTCTTTACAGGCGGCGTGGGAAGAAACTACAGAGGGGGAGGGGTTGAGAGTGGGGTGTGATACTGGGAGCTGTGGGCGGGGACGGGCGGGTACACGCTGGTTTATTTGCTCGCCTTGGCCTCTTGTGACTTGGAACTGCTGTCGGTCCCACTGGCTTTGTCGGTGGTGGTCTTCTCGCTGCTGTTGCTGCTGCCCTTGCTGTTCTCCTTGTTGGCGGCCTCGTCCTTCGAGCCCAAGAAATCCTTCAGACGCGACCAGGCGTCCGAGATGATGTTGTGGGCTTTGTGCGTGTCACACGTCGACGACTTCGCAATGCCATCGCCGCCGAACTCTTCCATGAGCTCCTTCTGTCGGGGCGTAAGCTTCGTGGGTATCGTGACCTTGAGCTTCACGACCTGGTTGCCGCGCTGGTTGTAATTGTTCACCGACCGCACACCCTTGCCTCGTAAGAGCAGCAGCGTATCTGGCTGCGTACCCGTGGGCACCTTCATGGTGACCATACCGTCCATCGTCAGCACTTCTACTTCGCCGCCCAAAATCGCCTGCGTCACACGTGAGCGCGCACACAAAAAAAGAGTCGGTCAGCGACACATCGAATCACACTGCTGCCGCCGGGGTCTTACCTTTGCGACGGGGATAGGAACGTCTACATGGATATCATTGCCTTGGCGCTTGAAGTACGGGTCGTCCATGACGTGAATGTCGACGAGAAGGTCGCCCGCGGGCATGTTGTTCGCACCCTCGGCGCCTTTGCCCTGCACACGCATCGTGACGCCGGAGGACACACCCGGTGGTACATCAATGGTGACAGATTTCGTCTTACGGACTCTGTTGCCGCCACCACGACGATTGTTTTGTTCGCGGATGAAATACTCGTAGTTGATGGTCTTGGTGCAGCCGTTGACGGCCTCGAAGAACGACAGGGACACCTGCGCCTCCACGTCCTGTCCCATGCCAGAGCGACCTCCCCGCATGGCTTGTTCGAAAATATCGAACAGATCTTCTGCATTCATTGGGCCGCCAGCGGTGTGTACACGGAAACCACCACCACCAAAGCCGCCGAATCCCTGTCCGAAGGGGTTGCCGCCTTGGAAGTTAGGATCGACTCCTGCGTGTCCAAAAGAGTCGTAATTCTTTCGCTTTTCATCGCTTTCAAGGACTTCATACGCCTCGCTCACTTCCTGGAACTTCTGTTGGGCCGAAGCGTCTCCCTTGTTGAGATCGGGGTGGTACTTCTTCGCCAATTCGCGGAATTTCTTTTTGATTTCGTCTTTGCTGGCAGCCTTGGATACACCCAAGACTTCATAGTAATCTCGCTTCTCTTGTTTACCCGAAGCATGATAGAACTTGACACCGGTGTACGATACTTGTGGAATTCGTCGGGCATGTCCCTGGACGAGGTTCAGTCGTCGTGGCAAGGCAGCAGAGCCAGACGTGGCGCGAACCAAACGCGTCACCGAAGACATCATGGTGGCATTCATTGTACACGTGCTTTCCTGGGGTTGAGAATGTGTTCATCGGCCAATAACTGCATCGGACGTGCCCCAATACGCCGAAAAATGGAAAAAAAGAACGCGACGGTGTTTGGCTGGTGGACACCGACCGCAACGTGGCTTCAGCGAACGTACGTCGATCCGTCGGTGCGCGCTTCATCCGAAAATGTGACAGAGCATCTCTGATGAATCACAGGTCTGTCTGTTCGCTGAGGGGATGGGGATCGCCCAGCAATCGCCCAGTGTACCGTACCGTTACTCCAACATGCCCGTGAGAAGAAAGAGGGAGAACGTTTTCTTTCATTTCGGAAAAAAGACGAGCTGAGATGATGTTACAACAAAGGGGCACACTGAGACCCGATTGAGCAATTGACGTAGGCTGAAGGCAAAGGACCTACGCAACTGCACATAGGAAGGAAGCAATGACGAACGAACATGGGAAATGGGACTAAAGTCTTTATCGGAAGAGCACCTTGTAGCCTAACAGATCTGACAGCACATTGTGTGCAGCGTTGTGGCCCGCTGCACCCATGACGCCGCCACCAGGATGGGTACCAGCTCCGCAGAGGTAGAGACCGGCAATGGGGGTGCGATGTTTGGTGAAACCAGGCACCGGTCGGCCATACGCCAACTGATGCAAGCCCAACGCACCGTGGGAAATAGAACCACCTTCCAATGCAAAGACATGCTCCAGGTCCCACGGAGACAGCGCGTCCATGCCCAAGATGGTGGACTTGAAGCCGGGGCAATACTCCTCCACGATGGACAGCACGCGGTCGACGAACTGCTGCTTGTACGCTGGATCTTGCCAGTTCGTGGGGTGGTATGGCGCATACTGCACGAACAGTTGCACCACATGTTGCCCAGGAGGCGCAAGGGTCCGATCAACCGCACTGGGGATGGTCATTTCAATGACGGGGCGAGAGGCTGGTCGACCGAGCGACGCCTCTCGATACGCTTCCTCGATCTCGGTCATGTGGTTCTCGAAGTGCACGGTGCCCTGGTGCATGGGACCAGCGATGGTGCGAGTTGGATCTTGTGGATCCCTGGGCGAGGGAAAGCAAGTGAAGTTGGGCAGCGCCGACACCGCCAAGTTGATTTTGAAGGACCCACACGTGTAGTCGCTGTGTTTGATGTGGTGTTGGTAGGCGGTCAGTTGCGAAACAGTCTTTTGCAAGCCACTGTTGTTCGGATCAACCGACGGCAATAACTCCAGAAACGTCTGGTACGGTGTCGCATTGGACAAAATGACATCGCTCTCAATAACAGTCCCATCGGCCAACTTGACGCCCACCGCTTTCGAATTCTTCGTCAAAATCTCGTGCACCACGGCCGACGTGTGGATATGTGCACCGTGATGCCGTGCAGAGGCCGCTATCGCTTCAGAGACGGCACCCATGCCACCTTGAACGTACGCCCATACACCCTTCTTACCAGCTGCTTCTCCCATGACATGGTGCAGCAAGACATAAGCAGAGCCGTTCTGCTTGGGCCCGATCAGCGCACCGATCACTGCATCGGTGGCCAACGTCGTCTTCAAAATGTCGCTCTCAAACCAGCGATTTAAGATCGGCTCAGCTGGTCCAGTAAACAGCTCATAGAAGCCAGGCAATACATCAGTGTGGCGAAAGGCTTGCTTCGCAACCTCTGACATCTTGCGAATCGCCCGCAGGTTCTCTGGCAAGTTACCGTCGAAGGACAGATCCATCGGAGGAACGTCCAAGATGGGCTGCATGATATCGCGGATTTTCCCAAGAAATTCTTCGTACTTTGGGTAATTGTCGGCATCTCGAACACTGAATTGAGCAATCGATTGCCAGTTGGCTTGCTCATCTTCCCCCAGCAGCAAATACTTGCCCTTGTAGTACGAGTCCAGCTTACTTGGTGTAAAGGACGATGGATTGCGTGGCAAATACTTGAAGCCATACTTTTCCAATTCCAAGTCTTTGATGATATGGGGACGCAGCAAACCGGCCAAGTAAGACGCTCGCGAGAATTTGAACCCAGGAACCATCTCCTCAGTGACGGCGGCACCGCCGATCCGATGACGCCGCTCCAGAACCAAAACGTCAACCCCTGCCTTTGCGAGGTAGGCAGCAGAAACTAACCCATTGTGGCCACCGCCAATGATAACCGCACCGTACTTCTTTTTCTGAGGTGCCACGAAGAGCGTCGGATCAGGCTGAACGTATCGACTGGTATTGTGCGCCAAACGAATCGATTTCGCGGCATCGCACCAAAGCTGCCTTTTCGCAGCCCCCTTCGAGCGCCACATCCTTTCCTTTTCGATTAAAAGACTGTACACTTGGTCATCAATGTCTGGTTATCGAATCGGTTGGTGTTCCTTGTTGAACTGTCGTTGAAGGTCATTGTGTACACTTTTCTGCAATGATGTCACTATAAATAGTTGGAGAAACTCCCATTCGTTCGTACAATGACTAGTGACCCATTCTCGAGCTCGAGCAGCTCGCAACAAGAAGAAAGATAGATGGATATCTCTGTCAAAAGTCCACAAAGAAACCCTGTGAAAGTTCTGACCATTGTCGCAAGGGTCGCCATTAAGGATTTAATTTCGTGAGGAACGTCCTTGTGAGAGTAGTTGCAAAGTATCACCAATGAAAGTCACCGACGTGGAACTCCAGTTGAAGCTGTTCTTTTATGGCTTGTCGGATTCGTTGTCATTCCATCGCACATTGCCAACGTTAGTGAACAATAGAGAGGCTTTTCTCCTGGTTTTGCAAATTTTGGGAGCGAATGGATTGCTCATCTTAGGCTCTGTATTTTTGTTTCAGCGCGGCATTTTGCCTATGGTCGACGTCCTGGGCGAGAGTACTTTCGATTGGTATGATCAAAACCATTACAACTCGTTGCTTTGGTTGCTCTATCAGTCCCTTTGGCTGATTCCTATTTGTGGACTTTGCTACGGCTGCAGCACGGTGTGGTACCAATCATTGGCTGATGCCATCACTAAAACTCAAAAGAATGGCGACAAGGCAGCAAAGAAAAAGGAGTCCACAAGCAATGCACTCAAGCCGGTGGAATATACGTTGTATGCAACCATTTCTTGGCTTTTTGTCTTCATCCAAGTGCAGCTCTTGACCAATTATGTTCCCAATTCATTTGCTGGCGCTGAGTTTGTGGTGAACAAAATCTTCGCTGTGAGCGAATCATCGGGTGTTGCATCCGATGTTCTTGCGAATTTAATCCGTGGAGGACTCCTTGGCATTTTCGCCATTTTGAAGTACGCCTCTTTGGCTTGTGGGTTGACTCTGATGGCAGCGCTGTACGGGTGGTATGCTTTCGATCCGAAATGGATTGCTGACCAAGTGGCACCGGATCAGCGATTCGCTATTATGGAGTCTCGATTGGCGTACTTCATTGGGTTTGGATTTCCCTATGTGTTGCTGAACAAAGGCACATCTTTCTTCGTTGGCTTTGGGGGATTTATGATGCTCTTTCCCTTTTGCATCATCTTGGGTACTGTCACCGACTTCGACAAGCCTTTCAGAAGTTTACCAGAGGGATCAACCAACTCCAAATTTCGCATATTTAAACCCGCTGAAGTGTGGACACTGCTTGCTTTGAAATACTTCGGCCGAAAAATTGCCAAGAAAGCGGAAAGAAACTACATCAAGACCGCGTCCAGTAGCAAGCAGTCTGACGGTTCCAACGATGATAAGCCCGCTGCGTCTGCAGGCAGCAGCATCAGCAGTTCCCGTAAAAATGAGAAAGCGAAGAAGGATGACTAAACTCTCGTCCACGATTTTGCATTCACCTGTACATACACACTAAAGCCACACAATTCATGACATCACATTTTCGTTTTTGAGTGATAACGACTGATGTTATTACAGGCAAAAGAGTTCTCATAGAAGAAGTTACAATTCATTGAACACATAATCATCGTACGAAAGTCCCATAGACGTTTTCCCAAAGGGAACTTGGAATGTCAGCATTTTGCCACGATGCAAGAGAACTTCTTTGCTATTTTCACCATAACGTTGTAACCAAATGTACAGTGCGCGATTCATGGCTACTTCACATTCGCGAGCGTGTTTCAAGCGATAAGAGGCAGAACCCAAGTTGCCCAGGGCCCGAGCAGTGTTTTCGCTTTCAGGGCCATCCACTTTCTCATGAATCTCGACAATTTGCTTCGAAATAACATATGATTGCTCGTAATCGTGTTGTTTATGAAGGTTTCCCCCGAGTTTGTGCAAATAATCCGCGTATTGCAACGAAACTTTGCCATACTTCTCTACAATGTCATCTTCGCCGAGTCGGATACGCACCTCTTCCTTCCGAAGTTTTAATCTCTCTTCACTGCTCAACTCATCACTCAGCTTTACATTCTTCGTCATATCTTTGAGACGTTTGGAAAGCTCACTGTTTGATGAAATCGTTTCCACATCATCATCTCCAGATGCACTATCTTTTGATTTTCCAGCTTTCGCAACGCCACCATCAATGGTCAAACACAGCGTCACCAAAACAACTGCTATAATCAAAAAAGAAATTCCACGCATTGTCGTTGCTGTTTGATTGTATGCACTTGACTTGATTGATATTGGATATGGAGTTTGTATTGACAAGTGGTGTTCGTCGGTGTTGTTGTTGCGGGCTTTTTGAGCGAAGAGCGTTTCACGTTTGCATCATCGTCGTCATGACTGTGAGCACAAACAATCCAGCCCACACCAGATCCTGGGGTCCTTGCGGTCGTGATTTGGAAAAAAGCAACAAGATATCTTTGAGAGCCTCTTCTCGAACCTCTGCTGATCCTTTCAACACAAAGAATCGCAAATCACATTCGTAGAATTTTGCCGTATCAATTATTTAAATTATGTCGGGCTTTGCGGGAAGTAATCCTTTTGCTGTTCCTTTTTTGCAGGTTCAGCAGCCGATGTCTATCGACGAAGTGATGTCGACGTCGACCGCTTTTGTTGTTGGGAGCCAACTGTCTCCTTCCCAATTGCAAATGGTCAATCAAATTGCCGATGGTCAGTTTGGATTTCTCCCTTTGAACTGCCAGGAGCGCCAAGTTGTGGCTCAAATGTTTCACAGCTTGGACAAGACAAATGATGGCAAGCTGCAAGCGGAAGATTTCGTCCACCCCATCGCGGCGGTGAACGCTCACTTGCAGTCTATGTGGTCTGTTTTGGCAGACAATTTTGACTTCAACAACGATGGAGTTATTGAGCCCAAAGAGTTTTTGGGTTACTTCATTTTGAAGGCGCTCTTTTTGGCCCATTCTCCTGGCATCGAAGGAGGAAACATTGCTGCACAATTCATTGCTGTCCACCAAAGATTCATTTTCTTTTTCCAGCAAAGTGTCAATGAGTTTATTGCCGTGATGAACGGACATTAAACACTCATGGACATTTCTCAGCCATTATGGGGTCACTGTCCAGGTGTTCTGTGTTTATGAAAGATCATTTCTATTACTACGCCACAGAGTATCACCGCCTTCTAAGTTCTCGTTAAATTGATTTTCTATCAAATTAAATCTCAAAAGCGGAGTTTCTTAAATTAATTGCGGACCAAAGAGGCCATTCTTTCGAAGAGACCGGGTCATTTTGCGTGTTGGACAACCCAGGTTTGACTCCCATCAGACTCAATGAATTTGACTCAAGGCTCCTTTGACCGAGTTGCCCTCGGTCATTGCTTCACCGAGTTTCGGATAGATGACAGAATTGAACTATGAACGAAACTATGTTCTCTTGCATCAACGTCAGAGATCAGGTTTCCTCGTTCGCCACGGGTGCTCATATCCCCACAAACAGGAGTTTTGAAACTGTGGAGCAGGAGCGACCTTCTCCAAACCACCATGATGGTTCATATGATACCTCCATCATTGGTCACAAAGATATGCTGGACAAAGTGTTAGAAGAGGGACTACGTCTGAAAGCGAAATGCAAGCAGTTGCGAATTTCGTTGGTACAGCAAGAGCAAGTGCTGGCAGAAGAGAGGCAGAACTTCGCCAGGAAAGTCGATGACATGCACGTAATGATGGAGACGACAATTGCGGAAATGAGAGCGAAGCACTTTTTGGAAGTCACACACATTCGAGATCAACGGGCAAACGAATTTCAGGAGCTCTACGAACGCCTCCATGCAGCAGAGAACGATCTGAATTTCTTTAGAACGCTATCGACTGAATACGAAGGAAGGCTTAAAGAGCAAGAAGAATCTTGGAACACTAACGTTGGTCAAGACACAGTCTTGCTTGAAGAGGAAGCAGACCGCATATATCGACAAGGTTTCGGCAATGGAGTCAACTCCAAGGAGATCAAGATAGCGGAGCTGGAACAAGAACTGCGTCATTGGAAAGAGCTGTACAATATGACGAAATCGAGTCCCCATGAAGTCAACTGTAGCCACGGGGGTGTCGAAAGTCGCTCTACCATCAGACCGTGCCTGCATTGTGCCAAGCTAGAATCTGAGTTGAAGGAGCTTGCACAGTCTGTCGATGGTTTGACCGCTTCAGTGAAAAGCGCAAAAGAAGAGCGCACGCACTTTTATGACGAATCTGTTCGGCTGGAGAAACAGATTATTTTGCTGAAAGCGGAAATTCAAAGCCAAGAAATGACCAACCTGAATGATACCTTATGCAGAGCCACAGGGTACGAAAAAAGTAAGCAAAGCATCTTCACTTCTATGTCATCTTGTGCACTCGTCTAACTACTCATTAATTGAAGCCCTTGTGGCCGAGCTCAAGGCAGCGAAAGATCAAATCCGCGACCTCAACGAGGCCCTCGAAAAACTTCTTCTGAGTAAAGCGGATGTCGAGGATGCAGTTCACAGAGTATCGAGAGAAAACCAAGCTCTTCTCGTTGAATTAAGAAGTATCAAGGCTCAATCAAGACAAGTTTCGACAGCATCACTTCACGAGAATCTTGGACAAAATGCTTCGAGCGCATCATCTCGCGATTCAAGCTTTTCAGTCCCTTGTCGAGTCTCTGATGCTAAGCATAAATCAGGAGTCAGTGGCGATCAACCCAAAGGCGACCTTCAAGTTATAACAGACTGTGATCAGCTTACTCCGCGCGAACCTCTTGCAGTTGTGGAAAGCCAGCCACAGCCATCCGCAGTTCCCAGTGCTAGAAGAAAACGACTGTCTTCGTCCAACCTGAGTGACACATTGGGGGCATCGCTATCACAACACAATTCAGTCACGAAATTCATTCATCCTCTTTCTCCCCCGGCAGTTAATCAGCGAGGGCCAACTTCCTTCCGTGAGAATTGAGCAGACTTCGTCCCCCAAAGGAATCCACCAACGGTTTTGAAGCTATTTCTGTTGTTTCATTCCAACTTTACTGTTCGATTACGATGTAACGACATAATTATGTCTCAACAAGTGATGGTGTTTTGGAAAGCTCTCCACAACTCTGGTACGATGGGTGTGAATGTGTGATGAGGAGGACGGCGACAATCCGACGATGGCCCAAAATGACGACTACATGATGATGACGACGACGTTCGTCACCACCACTTTTCTTCTTCTCCGTCCCTATTCTCTTTCTCTAAGATGACTTGCCAAAAGTGTTTGCCAGTCAAGGAAGCAACGTAGTCTCCCCCGTTGATTTAGGATGCCGAAAGAAAAGAGTTCCGGAAAGAAAGGCGGAGGCAAGACCGTTGGATCAAATTCCAGAAATGGTATCACAATCCAGCCAGATATTGTGTATTTCACTCACAGTAGGGTCCGCCCGCAATTTACCGGATGTAATAAAGTGATTGCTGATACAATTGCAGAAATTGTCTCTGGTCAAACGAGGATCGAAGACATTCCAATGATCACCGTGATTGAAAACGAGGGCAACTATTTCTCGCTGAACAACCGACGATTGTTCATGTTCAAAGAGCTCTCTAAACTTGGCCTTCTACCAGCTGAAGGCATCCAATGCCTCATCAAACCTGCATTGGAAAGAGAGAAGCAGCGCTACTTGCCCTCCCGTTGTTCACTGAAAGCCAAATTAATGGGCGGGAAGTCAAAAGATCCGAGCCAGCAAGATGGCACAGAAGCGGCCGACGAAGGCGCTGAAGGGGAAGAAAGTGACGAAGAGAAAGAGGAGAGTAGTTGATGGGCACCTTCGCAGAGACGCAATGCGCCGGGTATGCTCCGAGCAGCTGCGCTGTTCCTCAACGAAGCAGCTAACTCGAGCATATCGCCCTATCCTCTACGCATGTGTCTGCGAAGTTGATGCACGTGTACCACCAGGTGACGCCGCTACTCACCGCAACAACGGCTTTCGCTCTGGACGTCCACCTACCGAGGCGCGTCTAATTATTGCCCCTGCAACCAACGTGTAACTCCATCTTCCCGCCAAACTAATTTCCGACCACAGCCAATGTCTTGTCACATCTTCAACATTCTTTGCATCAGGACTCATTGTGGTGACCGTTGCTAAATCTTGACCTGGTAGTCATGAAACCTGCATATCCACTCTCACATATGCTTTCACTGTTTCTTTTCCACTAAACCAGGCTAGGCTCACAAGTGGCCTATAGTCGCACAAGCAAAACTATTGCGTAACTCAATTAAGCAATCCACAAGCCGCACCCACATTGTCCGACGTCGTCTTCACCATGATTACAATAAACCAAAATGGCAGGAGGAAGGCGAGGCAACGACTCTGCTGAAGAACTGGACGCAGTGTTCAACAACACTCTCGCCCTGTGACATATCGCTGTGCACCATCGATATCGGAACGGTGAAGGGCAGTAGAAGATACATTAATGTCGACGACTCCTCCTACTGCGGACGATGTTACATCCCGCAAGTGTGGGATCAACAGGTATGCCTTTGAGGGAAAGGGCCGGGGCCTAAACTACACCGCTATGAAAAGCAGCAGGAGGGGGGGGGGGTGGATACCGCCCCTCCCTCTCGGACCCTTTCCCGACAGAGGCGCCCCTGTGCATGCCAAAGACTAACTGGTTCTCCATTAAGCGGAAGGGTTTATCATCGGCGTTAGCGCACCTACCGGTATGGCCGCCCGGGGCGACAGGTGATGATGAGCGGATAGTCAGATGAGCACCTGCACACAGCGGTACCTAATGTGACATGATTATGTGTCGATTGCGTTGATTGGTGGCCAATTAGCTTCAATTACAATTAGTATAACTCGCAAGACTCAGATACGCGAATGGCTGGCACAGCGGCGACATCTTCCTCAGTACTTGCGACCCAAGGCGTCTAGCTCCTTTTGACGTCGTGGTGAGGCTGCTCCACCAGCTAGAGGACCGCCTGTGGAATTGAAAAACTTCTTACCTTCATGGCGTTCATCATCACTATCATCATCGCTGCTATTCGCCTTGAACGATCTAGAGAGATGACTTCTGCGTTGCCTCTTTCTTCTCGACGGGTTTGTAGTTCCTTCACCTTGCCGTTTCCGATGGAATTCAGCTAATCTCAGAGGCGCAAGTTTATCAACAACAATGCGTAGCTGAGACGTCGGGATAGAACCAAGAGGTAACCTCTCTCCTTCATTCCACGCTCGAGAACGTTGCAGAAACGATCTGACGAACTCATCGGCGATGTCGTGAAGTCGAATGTTGTATTCGTCATGGGGTGGGAAATCAGGATTCGGACGGGCTTTTAGTTGCAATGGCTGATGGAAAGGAGTCCGGCGACAGAGGTGATATTGGGGAATAATTTGACCTCCGAATGTCATCTCTTCCCAATGAGATCCCATGTCTCCCTTTCCAGGTGCAACAACTCCAAAACGATCGCTCGTTGTGATTGGCTTGACAGCCAGCGGAAGAGTCGAATGTTTGGACTCCGCAAGAGCGAAAAGGTGTGGCGAGAGTGCGTGAGAATACGAGTGAATGAGCTCAACTATATGAAGGAACTCTTGTCTGTCATTCAAGATAGATTCGGTCGCCAGACTTTGTACAGTCACAAGGGCTTTATTGAAAACAACCACATGGCGCTTTGAGTCCTTCAAGATAGTATTGGGAACCACCGAAATTTTCATGGGTGCATTATTCATCGATTCGAATTGAACGTCGACCCCTCTTCCACGAATTGCAGTTGAAATCACGCCGTCCAGTTCATCATCGCTGATGTTCGGCACAATCTTTAATGCGAATTCTCGAAAAATCTCCACAGCGGCCACTCGATTATAAATCAATCTATTCACGGTCCCGACTGCTCGCAATACAGATGGAGCGATAACTTGGGCTGGCAAATTGACCATCTCACACGAGAACTTGTCGTCAAAGCATGTCAACATGTCAGACATCTCTTCCCACCAAATAACTTGCGAAAATGTTTCCTTCATCATTTTGAAGATCGCACAGTACAAGATCTGGCAAACGATCTAAAAAAAGATATGAGAAGTAAGCGATGATCCCAGCAGAGACCAGAGAATGGCTTGCGACGTCCCTTGTGGCGGTGGCGGTGAGTGGTTGGTGGTAGAAATCCTAGACTCCAAATACCTAGATTCGCAAGTGGTTTTACGCGTGGCGGTCGACGGCGGCGACGAGAAGAGTTTCCATATTTCGATCGATCTTTTGGGCTTCCATCGTCGCGCTTTCTGTGGAGTAAACCACATCCATCAACGAAACATTGAATCCTGTTGATTTGACAGGCAAAGTCAAGGTCTGAACTTCACCTCAGAACCATGTTTGTTATGTGGTTATGGCGATCGTTGTTCCTTCTGGGGACGCTGTCCTTGTGTATCCAAGGAACACCAGCGGAGGGAAATTCCGTTGGAAAACTTCGAAATGCAGCTGACACTGCATTTACTCAAGGGCAATTCGACCAGGCTTTGGACTTATGGGCCAAAGTGATTGCCATGGAACCCAATAACGACGCCAATTTCTACAAACGGTTTCGTGTCTACTTGCGACAGCAAAAGTTGAAAGAAGCTTTAGCTGATTTGAACTCTGTGTTGAAGCTGAACCCCAAAAATGAGGGGGCTCTCCTTCAGAGAGCAAAACTCACTCTCCGCCTCGGTAAATGCGAGGAGGCGGAGAAAGACTTCGCCGTTTTGAAATCGTAAGTTTCGGTCCACATGTTCGCGATCCATGCTCCAATTAATCGTTTTGACGGTCGCTACATCAGATCAAATCCAACAAGTAAGGATCTGGAGCTACTTCCTCAAGCTACAGCTTGCAAAAATGCTCTCATTCACGGCGAACGAGCGTACGTTACTCGCCGCTGGCCAGTTGCACAAGAATATTTCTCTGAAGCCGTCAGATACGCCGAAAATGCTGCCCAAATTTTCCTTAAACGTGCTTGGTGCCATTATCATTCTCAACAATTCTTCGAGTCGATCGCTGATACGGGAAAAGTTCTGAAGCTTGAACAGGACAACATTGAGGCCCTACAACTACGCGGTGACGCTTACTACCATCTTGGGGAAATCGACACAGCTATTAATCACTATCGCAAGGGTTTGAAGTTTGATCCCGAACATAAAGGGTGCAAAGATTCGTACAAGAAAGTCAAGAAAATTGTCGATTTCCAGAAGAAAGCGGAAACGTTTGCGGCGCGTAGTGACCACACTTCACGAGTGGACGTCTTGCGCAAAGCGATAGAGGTTGATCGAAGTGTGATGCCGATCCAAATTAAGTTGCACAAGGCACTCGCTGACGCTTTGAAAGGGGCGAAGAAGTTCAAGGAAGCAAAAGATGCGGCCGAATTTGCGGTCAAAGCGGATGACCAAGATGGCCAGAATCATCGCCTTCTCGGTGAAATTCTTCTTGAACTCGAAAGCTACGAGGAAGCTGTGTATCACTACAAGCGCGCAAATGAGTTGCTGAACAACGACCGGCAGGCACAAGAAGACTTGCGTCGCGCGGAGGCTGCGTTGAAGCAATCGAAGCAGAAAGACTATTACAAGATTTTGCAAGTCTCGCGTAAGGCGACGCTGAAGGAGATTAAGAAAGCTTACCGCGAACAAGCTTTACAGTGGCATCCCGACAAGCATTCGGGAGAAGAGGAGAAAGAAAAGGCCGAGAAACAGTTCCAATTAGTTGCAGAGGCGTACGAAATCTTGTCGGACAACGACAAGAGAGCGGCGTACGACCGCGGTGAAGATGTCTCTGGCAACCCACAAGGACAGCAGCAACATCATCACAATCCGTTTGCACATTTCCAACAGGGACACCCTTTCGGACATCAGTTCCGTCAAGGTGGCCAGCAGTTTCATTTTCAATTTAATTGAAATCGGTATTACTAGCTTCGTCTCACTCTCCATAGATATGCTGATTACTTTCTGTAACAAGATAATTGCGTGGGTTGGTTGTCGGTTGCAGGCTAGTCGTGCGTGCATACGGTTGTGGTCCAT
>SMOI01000304.1:0-34553 GCA_008000375.1 Poteriospumella lacustris
AAGGGTGGAAGTTGGGTTTGGCGGAAATTTGAAACGGGCGTTTTTCTCGTTCCAAGAACGGAGCGAAACGCGATTTTGAACGTCCTCCCAGCATCGTCGTCATCGTGTGATAGTCATGAGGTTTCCTGTCAATCGTCCGAAAAGACCCAGTCTTTTTCTCGAATAGAACTGGAGAATCTCGGGAGAAAAAAAGGCTAAAGACCGCAAACACATCTTGTTGACTTGGGTCAGTTGGCTGATCTTTTTTGTTTTGAGAACTAGCCCATCCGATACAGAGTACCATGGTCGTTTGTGGTGTGAACTTGTACGATCGGAACGAAAAGAAGCTTCTTACCCTCGGAGCGTGCATATCAGTGCTTTGCTTATCAACGATATTTTATTTTGTGTACCGATGTAAAATCCCATTGCTGAAGCGGCACCCTATCAGTAAGTTTCCCGCCTTCATTGATTTTGTCACGTTACGGTAACGGTTCGATTTTTCCGTTGAGCCTAGATATTATCATTAGGAAGTCCATCCTCGAACTTCTCTTCGTCTCTCAGTATTTGTGGATGGCATTCGCTCCAAAGTCATTCTTTTGGACAGAACAGAACAATGACGACGATCCTTGCGATACAAATCCGTATATTTGGCCGCTGTCTTGGTTGACACAATTCTCGCTGTTGGGAGGCGAATTGTGGTTTTGGGTGCTGTCCGTTGACATTCACGTCGCGTTGACGAATCCCTTTTCCAATACAATCTCCAACTCATATTTCTATTCGGGTATTGTCTTGGGAATATCCGCGTTGACGGCTACGATATTGGTAGTTATTCTACCGACTCAGTACGGCCTGAGCAGTGATCCCATGATTTGGGTTAAAGATAAAAGAAATGCTACCAACTGGACCAAAATTGGTATGTTCTACCTGTTTGTGCCCATGATTTATATCTACTGTGGCGCCATTGCGATCTGGGCCAGATGGCAAATCAATCGTGGTTTGGAGGCAACCTTACGCAATCGAAAGTATTCGGTCCAGAAGCAGACCACGTGTGAGTTGCAATATTGTCTGATTTCCCCATCGATAAACCTCACCCCATGATTATCCTTTTTGTAGATGTCATTGGTTACATGCTGTTTTGGACATGCGTCTATTCGTTCCAATTCGCCTTGTATCTGCACCAAGAACTCGGATTTGATATGTCGTCGCAGACTGAGTTTGCGTTTCAATTAGCAAGTGGATTTTTGTTGGCTTCGCGAGGAATGTGGTCCTTAGCCACGTTTCTTGTTGCCAATTGGGCTGCAATTGTTGCTTACCTTCGCAACGAACAACAACGTCTGCTGTACGATGGCCATGTGCCCCCAAAAGAGGAAGACGAGCTGGTGCAGTTGAACATTGCTCTGCAAAGAGAAATTGTGAACTTCACAGCTCTCGGTATTCAACGTTCAGTGCGCGACATCGATGTGTTTCAAAAGCAAACCCAGCGGTCGGTCAGTAGTCGTTACAGCTCCTTCAACCTCTTCGTAAGTGTTGCCCGCTGTTACCGTTGATTCGTTGAGTCGCTGTTAACCGCTTTCCTCGAATGCGGACACAGAACGCGAAAATGCCGGGAGAGTATGTATCATTTATGGTTGATGATCCCAGTTTCTCAGATAAAAGTGGATCAATGTATCCAGTCCCGGCTGGTAGCGATCGTAGTAACAGGTAAGGCTTTGGATAGGCAGTATCGCTTTTGCCGTCGTTGATGTTGATGGCGCCCGGCCTAACGTGTTCTTCTTCTTGTCTGCCTGGACAGTCATGAAATCGTCGACGATCACGTCGTGACAGAGTCACCGCTAACCAGAGCATCGATTGGGTTGTCGCCCCGCAACAGTGCTTTAAGTCGCCAAATGCCCATGTTGTCACCGGCGGATAACTCGTTGGTGGAGCGGACTGCGACAGAAGACTACGTGGCGTACAACATTGATACGAATGATCCCAATCGACCGGCGCGTCCAGCCAGAGATCCGTCGAGAACAACACTGACCGCTCATTTGATGGACACCATTGCATCGTCCATTATCCCTCCACGAAATAGCTTCTATTTCACCGATTACAGTCCGATGCGATTCGCCCGTATTCGTCAATTGTCGGGAGTGAGTCCTGAGGACTACATCGCCTCGTTCAACAGTACGACCATGCCTGTCTTTTCCGAAGGTCGCAGTGGTGCATTCGTGTACTTCTCCAGCGACGAACAATACATCGTGAAAACAACGACCCCGACCGAATTTGAACGGCTCTTGACCATGCTGCCTTCGTATGAGGCATATCTCGCCGCAGAGAAAGAGCACAATCGCGATTCGTTGTTGACCCGCTATCTTGGTGCCCATCGTATCGTGATGTATGATATTCCATTGTATTTCGTGGTCATGAAGAATATTTGTCCGGTGGTGGACGAGAAGTATGATTTGAAAGGATCGTGGATCAATCGCCACGGAAGCAAACGTGCAAAGGACCCCGCCAAGGCAAGACCCAAGAAATATTATCACACGTTGACCGGTTCGTTTCGTCACAGCTTGGGAGTCAATGGTGGTGTGGATGAGAAGGAGCCCATCCCCTTGTTTTTGGACAATGACCTCAAAGACACCTTCCTGTTGTCACCTACGGACGCAACAGCCATCGCGCAGCAGTTGGACCGTGACACTAAATTCCTTCGCAGTGAGTGCTTCGTTTGCGACCATTTTGCATGCCGTGTCTTGCATGGATGTTGATCTGTTGTGTTTGATGATGTGTAGGTTTCAATTTGATGGACTACAGTCTCCTCGTCGGTGTAAAGAGACGCATGTACATGGTGAATCCTCCAACGGCACTGCCCAATCAGAACAGCCGAAGCCGCCAAAACAGTACCAATGCCAGTGGAAGCTTCACTGATTTCTCCGTCCGCACCAGCAGTGTGGCTCGTGAGGGTGCTCTGCCGCTGACCATGGAATCCATCCTGCACCTTTCCTCTGGTTACGTTCCCCCACCTCCGCCAGGGCCGGCTCAATCCCCATCATCTTCGCAAGTTCGCGGATCTCACGTGCAGCGTAAAACGGGAGGTCCGGTACCCTCTCGGCCCGAAGCATTTTCATCGTTCTCCTCGTGGAAGCACAGTAGTGGTGGTGAGGGACGGCCTCCCGGAACGCGATATGATGCCGCCGCTGTTGAAGGTGCGGGTGCATTTTACTTTGGCATCATTGACATTCTGCAGGAATGGGACTGGAGAAAATGGAATGAACGGATGCTTAAAGTCTATATTCTGCAGAAAAATGGTAGCGGATTATCTGCGATGGAGCCCAAAGGATATCAAGAGCGTTTCATGCAGCGCGCTGTGTTCGACGTCTTTTCTGGTGTCGATGGGTCCATTGTTCAGGCAGCAGCACAAGAGGAAATACTGAACGAGGCTGCGGAGATGGATCACTATGATGCTGTGTAGCAGCGCACCCATCCTCCATCAACCCTCTATCATCTCTCATTGGGATTGGTGGACACCAACCCCTCCTTTTCATTTTTTTCGTCTGTTAGAGTTATGTGGTCGTTGGGATTTTGTTTCCTGCCTTTCCGTCTGCAAATCTACCTCTGTTTTTTCTATAGCATTGATTCCTGTTTTTTTAATCCTGCGGCGATTGACAAGTGAGAGCCATCGGATGTGCTTCATTTTGTTCGTGTGTATCAATCGCGTCGGCGGTGAAGCGCGTAAAACAATCGTAAAATATACTAGATCCCTAAACCCCCACAAAGTGTGTTGAAGTTGGGTTGTGGTACTCTGGGTTTCTGTGGTCGGGTTGAAGAACGAGTTTCTGATTTCCGTCTCGCTGCCGTCGGAATAGCTACGATTGGTCTGTTCTGTCGTCGTTTGATATCTTTGAAGATAGAAACACAATAGCTTTCCAGGAGTCCTTTCCAGTCATCCATCATCTTTAGGTTTCGGTCAAGCGACAAGTGATCTAGTATGTTGCGTGGAAGCTTGAAAACGATTGCGAATCGCAAGCTTGGATTCTCGAGTATCATGGCCATGTCCAGCTCTGCTCGTAAGCTTGATGGCCAGCTTTTCGACAAGATTTTGATTGCCAATCGTGGTGAAATTGCTTGCCGTATCACCCGAACTGCCAAGCGCATGGGCATCAAGACTGTTGCGGTGTTTTCGGACGCTGATCGTCACTCTGAGCACGTGAAGCTTGCCGATGAAGCCGTGTACATTGGCCCTGCTCCTGCTGCGGAGAGTTATTTGGTCGGAGAAAACATCATTAAGGCTTGCAAGGAAACCGGTGCTCAAGCTGTTCACCCTGGATACGGCTTTTTGTCTGAGAACTTGGGTTTCTGCAAGTTGTGCACGGACAACAACATCGTTTTCATTGGCCCACCCCCTGCTGCTATCAAGGCCATGGGAAGCAAGAGCGAGAGTAAGGACATCATGATCAAGGCGGGTGTCCCTGTCACGCCAGGTTATCACGGCGACGACAACTCCGATGCCACCTTGTTGAAGAAGGCCCGTGAAATTGGCTTTCCTCTGATGATCAAGGCCGTTTCTGGAGGTGGAGGAAAGGGAATGCGCTTGGTTCACGAAGAAAGCAAATTCTTGGAATCCCTCGAGTCGTGCCGTCGCGAAGCTGCTAAGTCTTTCAAGGATGATAAGGTTTTGATCGAAAAGTTGGTGCGCTCTCCTCGTCACGTTGAATTGCAGGTGTTCGGTGACCATCATGGCAACGCCGTTCACCTCATGGAGCGTGATTGCTCCATTCAACGTCGTCACCAAAAGGTCTTCGAGGAAGCTCCTGCTCCTAACCTCACTCCTGCCCAGCGTAAGGCGATGGGTGATGCTGCTGTTGCTTGCGTCAAGGCGACTGGGTAAGCCAAGCCGTTAGATCATTGATTGTTTCCGTTTTCATGTACTTACCACTCGTACGCTCTTTCTCTAGCTACGTCGGTGCCGGTACTGTGGAGTTCTTGATCGATACGGTCTCCAATGACTTCTACTTTTGCGAGATGAACACTCGCTTGCAAGTCGAGCACCCCGTCACTGAGTTGATTACGGGCACCGATTTGGTGGAGTGGCAATTCCGCGTTGCTTCTGGCCAAAAGATGCCTTTGACGCAAGATGAGATCTTGGCTCGCGTGAAGGGATGTGCTGTGGAGGCTCGTATCTATGCGGAGAACCCCTTGAAGAATTTCTTGCCCGCGTCTGGTTACTTGGCTCATTTGCAAACTCCTTTGGAAGGTAGAAATGCTGAGCCTGGTGTTCGCGTTGATTCTGGTGTGATCGCCGGCAACACGGTCAGTACTTTCTATGATCCCATGATTGCCAAGTTGATTGTCTATGACGAGAACCGCGAGAAGGCCTTGGAAAAGATGGAGCGCGCCTTGCGTAACTACCAAGTTGCGGGTCCCGCCAACAACATCGATTTCTTGGCCAAGATTGCCCGTCATCCTGGATTCACGAAGGAGCAGCCTACCACTGCTTTCTTCGACAAGACTATGGATGGTCTTCTTCAATCCGTGGAGCCTGTGGCGATTCAACACTTGCCTGCTCATGCCGTGGTTGGTTTGGTGGGATACTACGAATCGTTGAACCCTTCGACTGAGCGCAAATCGATTTGGGATGGCGCTGGAGAGTTCAGCAACTGGCGAAGCAACCGCACTATTCACAAGAGTGTGAAGGCGGCCGCGAGCGGAGAGGGTCACTTGATTGACTTCGATGTTCAAGGTGGCAACATGTTCACTTTCAAGACGCACGAGGCGCACGGCAAGACCAAGCATGCGCGTTTGGTACGATCGAAGGTTTCTGCTCGACGACTTTCTCCTGCCAACGTTGACGTGACCGTCTTGGAAACCACCACGGAAATTGAAGATACGCAGTTCACTGGAACGACGGTGGTTCAAGTGCCTCCTGATGATTCGGACATCACCGTCGATGTTTGGATTGATGGACAGGTCGCTGAGCACCCTACTCACTACTCCTTCAAAGTTAGCAAGACCACGATGGCTGTGAGCAGTGCATCGGGCAGCTCGAATCCTGTCGTCACATCGCCTATGCCTGGCAAGATCGCGAAGGTTTTGGTTGCCGAAGGTGCTGAAGTGAAGAAGGGAGATTTGTTGGTGACTTTGGAGGCCATGAAGATGGAGCACAATCTCTATGCTCCTTGTGACGGGTATGTTCCGAGTGCTTGATGTTTGATTGAAGTTGTATGTTGTTCTGTATGTGCTGACAATGCTTGTTTCGTGTTCACAGAAAGGTCAGCATCTTCTGCTCTGAGGGTTCGCCAGTTAGTGAGGGCACAAAGCTGGCGGAGGTCACGGTGGAGAAGTAAATGTAGATCGGATCCCGTTCCTTTATGGGACAGTAGCGCTGATATAGAAAAGATTGCTTTAATTGCAAATATAGCAAAAATCGAACCGACGACGACCGTGTAGACGAAACAGTTGTCGACCTCACACAGATGACGCCGCGGATTTCCACAACAAGGGAAGCAAAGAACGCCGTACGAAGATTGGTGGTTAAATAGTAGTTCGGTTAGTTATGTGAAGATGGCGGGCGGCGAGAAATATACATGATTGATCAAGCAATTTAGAGCTTGGCAACAATGCTGGCTCTCTCCTTCTTAGCGACGCGAACCTTGAAGCGATCGAAGTCAGAAAGGGAAGCTCTCTTGTTCTTAGAAGCGAGCTTCTTGGCCCAGGCGGTCTCCTTCCACTTGCCGAGGACGTTTTGCTCCTGGAAAATTGACCGAGGCATTAATTGGTTAGAGAAAACGGTTCAGGCAGAGAAAGTGTGACAAGTTCATACCTCCCAGGCAGCCTTCAAAGACTTTTGGGTAGCGTTTCTGGTGAGGCCGGTGGCAACAACACCAGTAAGCTGGATTCTCTTGGTGCCGATGACCTGACGGTGGACACCGGTGATGCCCTGAGGACCATCGATCAAGACCTGAGGAAATAGGAAAAGAGTGAATTAAATCAAATGATCACAACGCTGATTGCGAAGAATCGAAAAACACTTACTCTCTTGCCATCGATGATGTCAACAATGGTGGCCAACTTGCCCAAATCAGGGCCGTAGGTGATAACCACGACTCTACCCACCTCGACGAACTTTGTGAAAGGCTAATAAGGAAAACGAGAACAAAATGGAAACAAAAACCAATCAAATTTTTGCCTGACATCCAGAGAAGCATAGGTCAACCAACTTACCATCTTCGATAACGTTTAGACTACTGAATAGGTAATGTGAAGGTTGAAATCACCTCAATAGACCAACTATCAGTGAGAAAAATATCGATCTGCCAATGGACGCGAGACACTGCGAGGCCGGAAATGCCAACAGTGGTGTTTTTTTGTGGTAACAGGCCTGGACTCAAACATCCCAAATTTGTCGACAACGCTCACAGATAAATCGGTTTTCATGACTTTTACAAAAACACTATCAAGTGCGACACCAATATCCTCGAGGATGGTGTCGTCAAAACGGTTTCAAATGCTTCGTCCTCGTCTTTGTTGTTCGTTGGGAATCTTCCAAGAAGCCAAGAAGGAGGATACAGCTGTACCATGGGATACGTGCCAAAATAGGAAGATGAGATACCGTTTATTGTGCTCTTTTCAATTACATTGCATTTCATGCTCTTGAGATATAAGAATCGCTTTTCTCCATCGTTTTCCTGTTTCTCCTCAGTCCGACGACGAACGATGTCTGTGATCACTACTCTGATTGCTTCTGATCCTGCTGAATTTGACAGTCAACTGTCACAAGCCGAAGCTCTCAATGCGAAGCACACATATCTGCTGTTTTATGCTTCTGAAGATCCATCCACCGGAAGATCCTGGTGCCCAGACTGTGTTCGAGCGAAGCCATTGATTGATGCTCTTTTGGCAAAGCAAACCGAATCGACGGTGCTGTTGGTTGCCAACGTCGACAGATCCTCATACAAAGGAAACCCTGAATACTCTTATCGTTTGGACCCTCGGATTGAATTGAGGTGCGTCCCTACTCTGATTCGTTGGCAAGAGGGCAAGAAGGTCCAATCCTTGAACGACTTGCAATGCCAGAATGAAGATCTGCTGGAAGAACTATTCACGACTTTTTAAGGCGGCTCTCAAAAAATGTTCATGAATAAGATTATAGTGTCAATTTGCCGTCCGAAGTGTAGTTTTCTCCAAGTTTGGGACGATTAACGTGTATCGTAACTATTGCACAGAAAGATACTCTTTTAGCTTATTATTACCCATTTATTGAGTGATATTATGTACGAGCTTCTCTTATTCCAACGCGAATGCGTTGGCGACAGGAAAAAAAGAGAAAGAGGCACGAAACAAAACTGAATATCAATCCTTCTTCCTCCAAGTATCATCAAAAGCTTCATAAAGTTCATGAGATAGGAGTCGATGTGGTCAGGTAGTCGCGAAATTACTGTCTGGGTCATCTTTGCGGCAATATGCTTCGTGGCCCAACTCCAACTATGCTCCTGCATTCTGCCTTCCATTGGCGATATTCCAGTTGGTGGTAAATCACCAGCTATTCAAGGATTATGGTCGAATGCTTGGTCATCACTGAAGACCAGGAAAGACTACCCCGAGTTGCAAAATGATGATGTCATACCGGAGAGCGACGTCAGTGGTCCGGACCGTACCATATGGATAATAACTACTGCCTGCTTACCATGGATGACTGGGACATCAATAAACCCCTTGCTACGTGCGGCATATTTGTCCCGAGGTAGGCCATCAGGAAAGGTCTATTTGATGGTTCCTTGGTTGCCCCTAGAAGAGCAGGATGTAAGCTTCTATCCCCATTCCTCATTTTTCGAGTTGTCCAGGCTAAACTTAATAATTCTGAAATTGTAGATGGCATACAATCCTGGGAAACGGTTTGCTTCACCTGAAGAGCAGCGATTATACGTCAAAAACTGGCTGAAAAGCGAAGCTAACATGCCCGATGCTGCTGAGAAGGTTACCATCATCTTTTACAGCGCAAGGTAATTCAATATCCTTCACTCCAATTCGACGTGGAGGTAACCTTGCTGATCATCATTTGTTTGCGATTCTTTATATAGATTCCACCCAGAATTTCACAGCATTTTCCCTGTCGGCGATTTGACCGCTTTGATCCCTGACGAGTTGGCGGATGTTTGCGTTCTGGAAGAGCCTGAACATTTGAATTGGTACTTTACCTTGCTCTTTTGTTGAAGGACCGGCCACATCGCTGACTTGAATATTGATTGGCTAGGTTCAAAGCACCATTCACTGCCAAAGCATGGATGGATAAGTTCAAACACGTGGTGGGGATAATACACACCAACTATGTGATGTACAGCCAGTCTGTGTCGTTTGGCCAGGTGAAAGGATCCTTGGTTTATCTGTTGAATCAAGGCGTATGTCGAGCGTATTGTCATAAGATTATCAAATTATCTGCGACATTGCAAGAGTTTGCGCCTGAAAAGGAAATCGTGTGCAATGTCCACGGTACGTTGTACCAGGGTTTCGTTGGCTCTTCGTCGTGCATAACGTTCTAAACATCCTACTTGCGCTTCATGATAGGTGTACGGTCGAAATTTCTGGAAGTTGGTGATCGTTCCGTGGGAAAGAAGTTTTCTAAAGGTACGTTCAAAGGCACACGCCATAGATTTTGTGGGAGGAGACGTTTACACGTCGTTGGTATACTCTACCGTTAGGGGCGTATTTCATCGGGAAAATGGCTTGGCCCAAAGGCTTACGTGAGTTGTTTGACTTGATGAAATACATGAAAAAGCGAACGGGAAAATCGTTCTCCATCGATCTTTATGGTCAAGGACCGCACCTGCAAGAGATTAGGGAGGTTGCGTCCTCCATGTGCCTTTCGGTAAGGGTTTTCTATGCCCCCCAGTTGTCAATAGGCTACGATGACGGATGAGTTCAACCAATACAGACGACATTTCATGGTCCCAAGGACCATCTTCTCCTGGAAGACTATCGAGTGTTTGTGAACCCGTCCTTAAGCGAAGTCTTGTGCACAACGATTGTGGAAGCGTTGGCCATGGGCAAGTGGGTGGTATGCGCGCGACACCCGAGCAATGACTTCTTTGCGCAGTTCCCGAATTGTCTCTTTTTCTCTGATGAGGAAGAGTTTGCGGCGAATGTCCAATGGGCTTTACACCACGACCCCTTGCCTCTATCCCGTGAACAACGGTATGCGTTGACGTGGGAAGCCGCCACAGAACGGTTCTTGATGGCATCGAAGATCACCAAAGAAATGATGCTGAAGGCGAATACTTTCAACGACAAGTTTCTGGCTTGGGTATTGGAAGTGGTAAGAGCGCTAACGTGCATCGCCATGCTCATAGATGCTCATTTTGTTGCCATGTTTTGACAGGCGGGTACGAGCGGAGGAGATGCTTTGCGTAATAATTTGTAGCGGCTCGCTCTGTGATCTAATCGATGTCTCTCAACTCTATTCTAAGGAGTATAGTCGCAGCATTTGGCTAACTACCAATGTAATCAAGCCGACTTGAGTGGGTGGGCATATGACACGCTGTCGAAGGGCATCGTATCATTTGGAGCGTACTGAACCAACCACGGTTGCTTGCTCGATGTGTACGGATTATGTTCGTCCCGTTCTACTATAGTGTGCTATCCACACATACAGCGTTACCGTTGCGTCAAAATCTAATGTAGATAGATGTATTTTGTATGACACTACAAACGTGTGGGTACCATGGTACAAATACATATCTTGAAAACATATTATAAGTGTCATTATGCGCTGTTTTGTGTCCCAATTCCCATGGCGAGAAGATATCGCTGCTTTCGCAGTGATCTCTGATTGCTTCTCAAACTTTAACTGCATTAGGTGCACTTCTGATCTGATTCGCACACTTCTTGTCGTTTGGAAAAAGAGGACGCATCCATCGTATTGACGGAAGGAATGTTTTCTTCGGGTGATGAAGACGGAAGTGGAGGCGTTCTCGCCTCCCATGACGAATTGGTCGCCCAGTACCAAACGACCCGAATTCGTGCTTTGGGATGGGCAGGCTACAAAAGGTAGGCATGTTGCAAGTGTATGCAAGGACTTTGGTTGTCTAAATGTTATTGTGGAACAGAATCTTCCAGCTGACCAAAGCATCCGTCCTCACTCTCAATCCGGACACGTTTTCGGTGACGAATACTTTTCGGTATGATGGACTGAACAACGTCGTTATCGACGAAAAATCCCCTGATCAGTTCGTATTCGAGTATGATAAGACCACGTACACCTTCAAAACTGCCTATCGAGAGCATTTGCTGTGTCAACTCTTCGAATGTATCGCGAGAGCCGTGCCGAACAAGTTGAAAGTCACTGGTCCCATCGAATGCGAGCGCCTACGCAAAAATGGGACACATATCGATTGCAAACTATCCCTGACATATCATGGTATCGTAGAATCTGATCCGTACGAGAACGTGATTCAAGAGTACAAGTGGGTCAACATCACACGCTGTGGGACGGACGACGCCTCCAGTGGTTTCTTCTTTGAACACTCCGGACGCACGAAGATTTTCTTATCTGCCAACATTGATCGATTGATCAATGGTTGTCGAACACATCTGCGTTTTCTTGGCCGAGACAAAGTGCCCATTCTACTGAATCAGCCCCTGTCGGCCATTGTCAAGTATCGGTTGGATCTGTACGCCTCCATTCCCGCCGGTGTTTCGGTGTTCGATGTGAATAAGATCACGAAACGAAGTCCACGCCCTATGCCTCGCCAATTGCATATTTCAGAAGTCTTTATCAAGGAGACAGACTCGTCCGGCTTCCAAACGATGTCGTTCATGCGAGTGGATGCGATCTACGCCATCGTTCGGAGCTGGAATAGCTTACGTGAATTCACCATCGAATACAACGATGGTTCATCCCGTACATACACGAGTACGGTCCGTGATACGCTTTTGGCGATGTTGTTGGACGTTTGCCATGCGACGGGTAATGTGCGTGCCATTGTCACGGGCGAAGTCTCCGACGGGCTGCGACTCATGCCCCGCTTTGCGGAAGAAGACTACAAAGCCAGTCTCAAGGATACGTTCTTTGGCGCCAGCTCTATTGAAGCCTGGTTTTTAGGTCGTTTGGTGAAACTGTTTAAGAACCTTACGGGCCCGATCAACAACGAAGAAGTGATCAAAGCCTGTCGCGAATTCAACGCGAATGTACCTTGTCCAGGGTTGACCCCGACCACGGAATTACTCACGGTAAAGTCGGCATTGACCGGTGTCTTGATGACCTTGCAAAGTGAATTGCTCAAGGCTTTCCACAACGATCGCTTGGACAACTCGCGGGAATTGGCGATCATCTTACAGACCTTGTTCCGTCTCATTCCGTGTACTCATGGGTACAAAGCCTTCGTCGAAGTGAAAGAAGTCGATACCCGTCAATTGCTGTTGCAATTGCTACGCTACGACAACGACTTTGTCCATTATTGGACCTTGGAATTGCTGATGGTTCTGTGTCGTTGTCCATTGGAACCACGGAACATGCAGCAAGAATTCGTGAACAAACACACGTTGTTGACCGACAAGACGCTGAAGTACCTCACCGAACTGATGTACTACAAGACGGAGGAAGAGGAACAAGCGGAATCACTCTACGAGAAAGTCGAAGCCAAATCCGTCGTCGAGCACATCGACGGTGGCGATGCAGCATCGGCGGCTGCAGCATCGGGGCCACCTGTGACTGGGAGTGAGCAGTACAGCAGTGACGCAGTAGCGGCGGTGGCGACGGCGGCTGTGGCAGTTCCTACCGCTTCTGGTACCGCTACCACCAATGACGCACCCGCGTCTCGTCTGTCCCGACGGGTGGTCGCGGGGAATCCTTCTCCCGCGGCGCATATTCCGGCGCAAAGCTTCAAACGCGAAGCGTCGGTGGACATCGCCGTACGACGCGTCTCCAAGGACACCAACACGACGGGTCCCGTCATGGGATCGCTGCCCGGCGGCAGTGACGGTGTCCATTTCACCCCCAATGCGCTCTTAGTCATCGGTGCCGCGTCGTTGTTGGAATCGTTGCTGTGCAGTCGGCGGGACACCAGTTCGCCCGAATTGATCAATCAAATTTTGGATTTGCTGGCGGAACGTACCGATGTGCTGATCAACATGCTGCGGTCGACGTCGTTCCTCATCATGGAGAATGCCTCCATTTTGATGTTTTCGTTGTTGAAGAATCGACCCGCCGTGGCACCGGTGTTGCGCGAAATGGCGCTGTCCGATTGCTTGGTGCTGAAGAACTTCTACAACGCCGTGTTCTCCCCCTCCGCCAGCCAACGCTACATCAGTCGTTTCTTGGTCGCCACGTGGATGAGTGGGCCCGAACGATCGAACCCCGCGAAGGCCTTGTTGATGCGTGTGCTGCCCTCGGGGCTGGTCGAATATCTGAAATTCGCCGCGATCACCGAAGATCATCGAAAGAACCTGGACGCGATGGAGGACGAGTTCTACGCGACGTTTGCCAATGCCGGTGGGGGCAAAGCGGCGATCGTCAGCGCTTCCTCCGATTTGTTGCAAAGTCGTATGCGCAAACGCATCGCCGCGGCGTTGAAAGAGAAAGCGGGTCCCCCGAGTGCCAGCGATCCGCTTGGCCATGACCCTGCTGCCGCTGCCGCTGCCGCTGCTGCCGCTGGAACGGCCTCCGTGCTGACCTCCCCCGTGAAACTGGGCGGCAGTGGTGTTGGCGGTGGCGGTGGCGGTGGCGGTGGCGTCGCATCGTCCGAGACGAAGAAACTCCCCGAGAACTACCGCATCATGTTCCACGTGATGACGCAGGACCACAAACTACCCGACCTCATCTGGAACGAACAAACGCGGTTGGAATTACGCACCGCACTCGAAACCGAAATCAAAGAATACGAACGCGAACAACGCCTGCTGAACCACAAGAAAATCGCCTGGAATTATCAACAATTCGCCGTGAAATACGAATCGTTGCGGGAGGAGCTCCAAGTGGGACCGATCTACATCCGGTACTTCTTGGAGGCCGGGGAAGCCTTCTTACGTACGTTAGAGAACCCCAATCACATTGTGCTCTTCGAGAAACTCTTTCGACGGGTCCTCGTCAACGTGGAACATCAACCGCATTTGTCGATCTTGTGTGTCCGTTGTTTGACGCGGCTGTACGAGGTCTGTGGGTCGTTGATTGGTCCGTTTGACGACATGTTGTTGATGGTGAAGCTGTTGGAACAAGCGACGAATTTGGAGTTGCAGCAGTGTCTGTTGGACTTGTTGGTGGCGTTGAGTTGGGACGAACGCAACTTGAGCCAGTTGCTGGACAAACACGTGGTGAACACGCTGATGACGTACGTCACGCTGGCGCACATCAACCCCGATCAGATTGGCAATGCCCTCGCCCGGGCCACGGCGAAGGTGTTGTTGATTCAAGATGCGGACGTTTCATCGGCTACAGCTCCTGCAGCGGCTGCAGCAGGTGGAGCAGGTGGAGCAGCAGCGGTGGCGGTGGACGATGGCAGTCGTACGGACGAAGACATCGCGAAGCAAGTGCGACGGTCGATGTGGGTGCCTGAGGACATCGCCTGTCCGAAAGTGTGGTTTGCCGCTCCTCCGGGCACCTTGCCACCGCCAAAACAAGTGCAACGTGGACCCTACCGCGTCTCCGAGCTCTTAGACGCGCTGGATCACGGTCACATTGGCGCCGATTGGGTCCTCGCCGCGTTGACGACCGACGAAGGCGACGACAACATCGACGCGTCCGACCGTTTCGAGGCGCTGGTGGACACCGGTCGGTGGCAAACACTCGACGGGTACTTCCAATTGCGGTTGCAGATGCTGTACCCGGGGAAAGCACTGTATTCTCCCGCACAGGTCGCGGCGCAGGCGTTGAAGCTGCTGCAACGGTTGGCCGCCATTCATCGCTCGTCCAACAGCAAAAGCCTGCCCTTCTACCCGATTCCGCTGAGTAAGAAACTCATGTCCGAGCCGTGGCATTTGAACGTGTTCGCGCAGCTGTTGCTGTCGAACGATGCCCACGTCGTCGACAATGCCGCCGAGTTGCTGTGCAGTTTGGTGGAATTCAACACGTCGGCCAACACGAAGTTGTATCTGTCCGGTGCGTTCTTCTTCGCGGCGCGGTACACGGGGAACAACTTCTTTCCACTCGCGCGTTTGTTCCATTTGACCCATTTGCGTCAAAGTTTTCACGATTCGGCCGCGTCGGTGGCCCAAGAATGGTCGCTGGTGAAACGGTCGATCTTGGGCATGTTCTTGCCGCACGCGATGATCGCCGTGTTGCTGAACTACGGACCGGAGAAGTTCGCCAGCATCTTCACGGGGGAATACGACACGCCCGAAGTCATCTGGAACGCCGACGCGCGTCGCCATTTGGTCGAAATGGTCCACCAGCATATCGGCGATTTCCCCGCGCGGCTACGGCAGTACACGATGTCGACGTACGAGTACGTCCCCATGGCGACGGTGCACTACGCGGCGTTGGACCAAGAGATCTACGTCCACGAGTACTACCTGCGCAACCTCTGCGACGAAGGGCGCTTTCCCGAGTGGCCCATCGTCGATCCGTTGGCGCTGCTGCGCGAGTGCATCCAACGGTGGCGCGAGGAGATGGCGAAGGGCGTCGTGGACACGTCCATCAGCGACGCCAAGAAAACGCTGCGACTCGGCGACCGCTACGACAATGCGCAATTGCGTCGGGCGTACAAGAACCTCGCCCGTGAATACCACCCGGACAAGAACCCGCAGGGACGCGCCATGTTCGAACAGATCCAGTTGGCGTACGAACTGCTGTCGAAGGTCGAGCTCCACGCGACGGAAACCAACTTGACCAACGTCTATCTGCTCATGCAAACGCAGAACATTTTGTATCGTCGGTATCCCGACCGCATTGGCGACCAGAAGTACCCCGCGTACCCGTTGATCGTCAGTGTCGTGCGAGTGCCGCCGTTGCGCGAGGTCGTGCGCGGGTTGGACGCCGACCTGTTGCTGGCCGGGACGAAGTTGTTGTACTATACGACGGCGGTGTCTCCGTTGAACGCGAAGGAGTTTGTCCGCACGGGGTGTGTGGCCAAGGCGTACGAGATTTTGGCGTATGCGGTGTCGTTGCGCCCGGTGGTGGCAGCGGCAGCGGCGGCGGTGCCACCGCAGCAGGGAGAGGTGCTGTGTCGCGAGCTGTTGACGTACGTGATGAAGACGTTCACGTCGATCGTCCACGTGGAGGAAGGCCGCGAGGCGGTGCTGGCCCTGTGCCCTCGCTTTGCGGAGGACCTGTACGACCTGCTCTTGTGGAAGAAACAGCTGCCGATCGTGGTGGAGCAGGCGTTGGAAGTGATCGCCCGGTGTGCCTCGCTGGCGGCGTTGCAACGCGCGTTCATTGACGCGGGGTTGGTCTGGCGCCTGGTGCCGTTGCTCCTCGATTACGACGGCACTTTCGCCGGGGGCGACTACCAAGACGAAAGCCAGCGGGTGACGTACAACCAATGCGCGGCCAATGTCCTCGCGATCGTCGCGACGAAAGCGCTGGGCCGCCTGGGCGGTTACATGTTCGACGAGCTGCGGAGCCCCGTGCAGGACGATGTGAAACGGGCGTTGAGCGCGTTGTTGACGCAGCCGCTGGCGATGTTGCTGCGCAACCGTCGCCCGTGGGAATTGTTGAACGCGTTGAACGAGAACGTGGAAACGACGACGAAGATTTGGAACGTGGCGATGCGGAAAGAAGTGATGGCGTTTCTGCAGCGGACGGACGGCAGCCGTCTGCCGGGCTCCCACGACGATGATTTGGTCCCCGCCAACGACTTTGTCTTCAGCAACCTGCGGGATGAACTGTGCGTCAACGGGGTCTACGTGCGCATTTTCAACAAAACCGCCGACACGAACGACGTCCTCGATCCGTCGCAGTTTTGTCGCGAGCTGTTGCAATTTGTCGCGCGGACGTTGGCCCCTGCGCCGCTGTCCCCCGCGGCCGCCACCGCCACCGTCACCGCTGCGGCGGAGGAGAGCCCGGTAACCGCCACCGCCACCGTGTCGGCCTCCTCGACGGGTGGGCCCAGCGTCACGGCGACGTACGCGACCTTGACGGCCGTGGCCCGGAAACACATCGATTACACCGCCGAGGCGTTGCATCTCTTGGCGGAGAGCAAAGCGTACATCCCCCACGACATGGCCCAGGCCCCGCGGGGGCTCGAGACCATCTTCCTGCTGCTCGAACTGCCCCCGGAGGTCGATGCCTTCGTCGCCGCCGCGAAGATGTTGTCGATGCTCTTCGCCGCGGAAGAGTTCATCGTCGCCTTCGCCGAACGGACACCGTCGATCACCTGGCGGCTAGTGAAGTGTCTCTTGACGATTGACCACGCGAATGCCTTGTCGCTCTGGACAGCGACCGAGGCCCTGGTCGCCAACCCCGTGGGTCTGCAAGCGTTGTTAGACGCCGGGGCGATCGCGCGTATTCTCGGCGGTCTCCTGGCGGTGAAAGGCTACGTGAGCAACTACCCCAGTCGATTGGCGGCGATGTCGTTGCTGACGAAGATGCTGTGGAATCAAAACAAGGGCAGCGACGTCCACACGATGCTCTGTCGCTTCTTACCGCGCCCGCTGGTGACGTTGATCCGGAACAAAGCCGGCAGTGCGTCGTTGCATGTGCTGGACACGGTCTGTGAGAACCCCGAGCTGATTTGGACGGCGGAAATGCAAGGCGAACTCCGCGACGCGTTGGTCCATCTGCTGGGGCCGGTGGAAGAGGCGCGCAAGGACCCCTCGCGGGGTTTCCAACAGGTACCGGTGATATCGGCGGAGTATGCGGTGCCGTACCGCCAATTGGCGCAGGAACTGTACCTCGGCAACGTGTACATCCGCGTGTTCCTAAAGCAGCCAACGTTCCGTCTGACGAACGCGGTGTTCTTCATGGAAAAGGTCACCGAGTTTTGGGAGTCGTCGTTTGCGGTGCAAGTGACGCCGCCGCCGCCGTCGCCTCCGACGGGTGGCGTCTCGACGTCGTCTGCGTCGTCGTCGACGTCGGACAGTACGGAGTTGATCTTGGGCAAAGAGGACTTCCTGTCGCTGTTGACGTCGTGTATGATCTGTGTGATGAAAGGAGAGGCGACGATCGTGGACCATTTGATCTCGTGGGGCTTCGTGCAGAAGATGTTGGAGCTGATGGGCCGGGCGCTGCACTGGGAACGTCGCGGCTCGCCGTTGGTGTGTATCCTGCGGCTGCTGCACACGATGATCCTCCGCGGCGACGTGTTGGACAACATCGCCGTGGGGCGGGTGGACCTGATCGCGTTGCTGAAGGAGACGCTGGAGGACCCTCGCGGCAGTGGCGGCGGCGGTGGCGGTCGTGGTGGGTCCACCGCCCCTGTGGCTGCCGACGGAGACGCCGCAGGGGCCGCAGGGGTCGCCGGGGCGGTGGTGACGTTGTCGAAGGATGCGACGTTGGTGGTCGATTTGTTGAAACGGATCTTTCAAAACGGCGAGTGTCGCCTGGTGTTGTCGTTTGTGGAGGCGGCGAAGCGTTGCCATTTGGTCTCGTTCTTGTTGGACCACGTGTTGCACGTGGACACGGCCCAGTTGGCGTACGTGGTGCACCCGTCGGCGTTGAAGATTCACGCGGTCGACTGTATCAAGGCGATTCTGACGTTGGATCCAGAGTACGAAGCGAGTTTGCAGTCGTTTTTGGCGCTGCACCCGGCCTGGCGGGAGTACCGCGACCAGTCGCACGACCTGTTCTTGACGGTAAGATGCTGCCGGTGGCAGGGGGGTTATGAGCGTGTTTAACAGGCGCGTGTTGTGTGTATGTGTTGTGTACAGGACAAGGAGAAGACGGACATTTACCTGATCCAAGACGCGTCGGATGCGAAGTTTGCCGCGTTGCTGTTGACCGATGGCGCAAACGGCGACGGGACGACGACGAAATTGACGAACATGTTCCCGTCGACGGGGCCGCATGCCGATCGTGGCTCCTCGGCGGCCTCAACGGCGCATCATTCTCATCGGGGTAGCATGCGCACGCAGTCGAAGTTTGCGCCGGGGTCCGCGGCGTCCACCGCTCCTCAGCCGACGATGGATCCTCTGGCCCCGGCACCGGCACCGGCCCCGGCCCCGGCCCCGGCCCCGCCGGTTCCACCCACCGCCACGGGGACAGCAACATGGGCACCGACGCCCATCGCACCGCCTGTACCGCCATCGCGTCCCGTTCACTTGGATTTGCCTCTCCCCGCGGCGTCGCAGCCGTTGCCCACCCTGGCGCCCCCGGTACCCTCCACTGCGCAGCCTCTGCGACCACCTGTGCCGTCACAGTCACAGCCACCGCAGGCACTGCAGCCACCGCAGGCACTGCAGGCACCCACAAGCGGATCGACCGCAACCACCGCCAGCGCTCGTCCAGCGGCAGCCGCCTCGTCGGGGCCACAGCAAATCACCACTACCGTCGTGAAGGGCGAGCACGGCCTGGGCCTGGACCTGACCAAGAGTCGCGACAACAGGGCCGTCGTCACCGCCTTCAAGGCCATGCCCAACAATGCACCCAATCCGGCGTTGCAGTGTGTGCCGCCGATCAAAATCGGCGATGTCATCGTCGGGGTCAACGGCGAGGCCTGTGCGTCCTTTGCCGATGCGGTGAAGTTGATTCGTGCCACGAACGGGGCCGTGACCTTGCGATTGCTACGATCCGCGTAGACGACGTCACACACGTGTATACTCGTGTGTACGCATATATATTCAGTAGGTACAGTACCGTCACAAGCGTTGTGTAGCGTAGCGTAGCGTAGCGTAGTCAGTGTCGAGTGGCACACTCACTCACCACACTTCTCCCTCTCTCTCCCTCTCTTTAACTCTTTAAAACAACATCAAATAGAAGCGTTGCTGACACTAGTCCCGATATACAGAATCGGGACTGACGAATGACGAGCACGGCAGCGCCTCCATAGAAAGCGGTCAGTTAACATTGTGGGACCGCTTCCAATGGAGGTGGCAGCAGGCGGTGCAGCGGAAAGTGTAACCGCCGCACACGACGACGTTGGCTGCCGCCGATGGACGACCGATCGATCGATCGATAATTCTCACGAGTATTCATTCAACGTCAGGAGCATTTCTATATTTCTAACCTATATATACATCTGGGTGGCTGCCTTGTAGAGGCGGTAGATCATTGAGCGAAGTCCAAAGTTTGACCAGTGGCGTGTGTGAATCACAGAAGAATCGTGACGATGCAAAAACGTGTTCAACGACGCGAAGTGGACATTAAAGTGAACGTCGCTGGTAGTCCGATTTCTGCCAAGGTTGGAGGACAAAAACAGTCTCCTTCTCCCGCTAAGCCTGCCAATTCCACGTTCTATAATCTGCCCGATCCGGGAGCGTTGGCCGCCAAATATGGCATTCCGGACCCCGACGCAGCCAACAGTAACAACATCAATAGCAGCAACTCTGCTGCCAATGACCAATCTGCCACCATTGCTGAATATGAAGCGATAATTTCGACCATGCGCAGCAAAGTCGAAGAGAAAAACCGCAAGATCGAGCAGTTGTGTGTGATGATGGAGGCGTTGGAGCCCGTGCCGGGGGTAGACCCCGCCCGTGTGCAAGCGATCTTGAATGATCGACTGGCCGAAGATGAAATTGATCTGCGCGATGGCAAAATCGTCGCATTGGCGAAGAAATCGCATCGATTGACGATGCAGCTCAACAAAGAAAAGGCGACCAACGACCGCCTGTCACAGGACATCGTCGAGTTGAAGCGCAAGAACGACACCCTCCTGCAAGAAATCGACATGCTCAAGGCGGCAGAAGCTTCCCGAGGTGCTGAAACGAAGACGTACAACCGCCATGCCCTAGCACACGCCGCGAAAAAGGAAGAAGAAGATCAGAAACAAGAATCGGCGGTCAACGTCCAACGGCAGCTGCGCGAAAGCGCCAAGTTGATCGACGAGCTGAAAGCGAAGGTCAAAGACTTATCGGAAGAAAACAAGGGCTTGTCTCGTGCCTTGCAACGAGAGTTGGGCGATGGGGTGGCGCTGGAACAAGCGGTGGACGGTGGGTGGCGCGGTCGCGCCCAGCAGATCATCATGCTCAAGTCGAAGGTGAAGCAGCTCGAACAGCAGCTGCAACAAGGCGGCGGTGGCGGCGCCGGTCCTTCCTCCAGTCATGGCACGCGTCGTCAAAGTTCCAGTGGCTATGGTGGCCAGGGCCAGGGCCAGGGCCAGGCCCAGGACGTGGACAGCAAAGCCGTCGAGGAGATTCAAGAAATGAGCCGCGAGCGACGCCAGATCGTCGAGGCGCTCACCGAAGAACGCGTACGGTACGTTGTGGACGCACATCCATGCCTTGCTGTGTCGTCGTCGTCTTCGTCCTGTAATACTGTGTGGGTATGGTGTAGGCTGATGGAGCAGAACCAGGCGCTCGAGAAGAGGAACCAGGGCACCAAGGCGCGCGTCACGATCCTCGAAAATGAAATCAAGAAACTGAAAGAAAACCTCACGGTACGTGTGTCTGTCGATGTGTGGCGAAGCTGGATCGCTAATCGCTTGTTGGGGGCGTGTAGATGGTGCTGGACAAGTCGGGCACGGACGATCAGCTGGTCGACGCGCTGCGGGCAGAGATTCAACGGCTACAGGGCAAGCTACGTGCGGCCGACGAACAAGCCTTGCGCCGAACACGCGACCGGAGTGAGCTATCGGGCAGCCTCTCTGCCCGCAACGCTTCGTCCGCGTCGCATGGCCACCATCATCGCCCGCACAGCGGCGAGGACGAGTGGCGTGAACAGGAGCAGCAGTTGCAGAGCGAGATCCAGCGACTGCAGCGGCTGTGTCGCAACCAGAGCGAACAGTTGGATTCCCAAGATATCACGATCCGACAGCTGCGCAAGAAGATGGAGGCTCCGTACTAGACGCTGTAGGCAGTGCGTTTTCCCCCGTCGGTTCGTCCGCAGGGACTTTGTGTATATCGAATCATCGACCAAGCGTCCCTCGTTGTTGTGTACAGTCCATGGGGGGCATAAGTTCCGTGCCTTTTGGCATCGTTGTGTTTACAGTCTCTGTAGGCGAAGGGCCCCTTACGACGGGACTAACAAGGGCAGTGGTAAAGTGGGGAAGACTTATAGTCGTACCCACTTGGCAGAGGGTTCCAGTACACATGTATTCATTTCCCTATCAGACCTCATGCAATAGAAAATGATGTACGCAAGGGAATGCAGTGGCGAGCTTAATAATGTATGGTTTACAGCTCTGACGCTCTGTCCCTGACTGCCTAAGAGCCTACATCATCGCCATCTTGTTCATTTGGGCTCAACAACAAAAACCACGTGGAGATTGCTCGGTCTATGGCCACTCGCAGACCGAATTAACGGATTAACCAGAGAAAAGTATCAATGCCGTTCACAAGCCGACTCTTGTCATATTTTTTCGGGCCTTCGAAAGTGATTATTATCCTCGGAACATCCTGCGAAAATTTGCGGAGCTTCGTATACGATTATTTCAAACTAAGAATTCCAGTTTTTTCAAATGACGATTACCACATCTTCATTATCGAGGATAAGACCATTTTCGTGAAGAGGGTAATCAATCTGTCCGCCGGCGCATTCACGAGAATATTCGACGTGGTCAAAAAGCGTGCAGGCTCTCTCCCCATCTCTTGCATTTTACTTCATTCTCGACCAGCTTCGGCATTTTTTAGCCGAAGAGCGCTATCAACCATCATGGAAGAGTGTGAATCATTAGTCGTGATGTCAGACAACGGAACTTTGACTACATGGGAGCCTTTCTCGATTGAAGATGTGCTAAAAATTACTGATAGTCAATCAGTGATGAGCGGTACTGTGACAAGTGCTTAGTGTTTCAAGCACAAATTTCTTGCTTTGGTCCTTGGTTCTCTCGTAAATTAAAACCCGAATTAAGGTCACTTGCTCACAAGTAAAATACAACGCTAGGCAGTCGTAAAAACTTGATGAAATACAGAGCGACATTTAAGCCCCTTCGTCACAAGTAATGTACTGGGCGTTTCAAAAATTGAAAAAAGGTCGCCCTCGGCTCGTCCTGAGTCGTCCTCGTCGGTTCTGCTGAAGCGGGGTTGGCTGATCAATTAATATTCACAAGATCACAAGAGGAAAGGGTCAGCGGGTGCTCTGTGTAGTGTACGCTATCCAACAATAGGAATCAAACAAGCGCTGAAAAGCGTCTCATTCGTTTCGTGTCGCTTGAATCGCCCTCGACAGTGAGCGTCACCCCGTCCGGACAATGGCAGATGAAGAGAACTATGGCGAGATGACGAAAGTCATTCAACGTCGTCAATTGATTCGTAGTCAGTTGAAAAATGCCGTGAATGAATTCGCCAAGGAACAACCCGAGTTAGCGGAAGTTGGTTCGCGAAAGTTCGCCGCGAGTTTGCGTCGGCTCAACGAAGTCGCCGAAGGTGCTGATCACACACGCGAACTGCAGTTGGATGCCTTGGGCCTGAAGCATCTTTCATCGGCCGCCAAGGCACAAGCGCTGCATTTGAATGACTTGTCACGAGGCTACGATCTGGACAAGTTGACCGACGGCCTGAGGGCGTTTCAATACGACGGCAAAGAGGCCATCGACTGGACGGCTCTGGGCAATGCGACCTTGACGCTCGCCTGTTGGCTGCCCACCGTTGACACTATGCTTGGTGCCATAGAGAAGGCCGCAAAGGAGCGGAAAGTGCCCGTGCGACGGCGCGCGACCGCCGATGCGGCCGATGATTCGGCCGAGGCGCAGTTGGCCTCGAAACCGACCGAAGTCACCAGTGAAGATCAACAACCCGCCTCAGACGACAGTGCAGCTTTAAAACGTTCCGCGTTACAACTGGAACTACTCAAAGAACTGACGAATTCGAGCGATCAAGAGGCCATCGACTTGATCGACTTCCTCGTGGACCACGAAGACGTCGTCCAAACCGTCGAGAACTTCTTCGACTTCTCGTTCCTGTTGAAGGTACCGACCGCGCCGCAATGTAGTCGTTTGCTTGTACATACTGTGAATCTGATAGCGTAATATGTTTGCTTGGCTGGTGTAGGATAAGAAAGTGGCCGAGGGGCGGGACGATGGCGACGGGCTGCCGAAGGTGGTGGTGGCCAACCCCAACGCGTTGGATGCGTCGGGCAAAAAGCAAATGGTACGTGCGTGTGTGTGTCTTCTCTATCGCGTTGGCGGTCACCAGTGGGTGTTGTATGCAGGTGCTGACGATCAACATGGGCGACGTGGAACATTTGGTGGCGGAGGTGCGCAAACATCGCGGCGCCTCGGCGCGGCATCACCCGCTGCATCGCTCGTCGGAATTGTATCAATGCGCCACGCTGCCTGAACAAATCCAATGCCTTGAAGAGCAAGCGAAGAAGCGACAGCGAAAGACATGAAGCCCGCCGTCGTCTTCACCGACCGACTGACCGTCCGACCGTTTAGACGTGTCGATGGTGCCTCGTGCTTGCACCGCCTGATGTAAATAGCTGCCGAAGTATGAACGACGATGTTACGAGGGACCGTGGTATTTGTTTGTTGTTGGGGGTGTTTTGACGTATTCAAGGGGAAGCCCCCGCGGTAAGACTATAAGTCTTCGCGCAGGGATGCTATTTGAATCGCAATGGATCTCATCCCTTCGTGCTGAAACAGCGACACCAATGCGTCATGATGTTGCATCAAATTCGATCTCGTCTTCGATTTCTGCCATCAGAAATTCATTTCTTCATCGGCATAGTCCTCATCACTCATTGTATCTGCACCAACTCGCATTCGACTGCCTTTGGTATGCAGGTGAAGGACAAGACCACGTCATTCTCTTGCTTGGAAACGGTGCCCTTCATTCCTTGGGAAGATGACCGGCCTCACTCCATACCTTTGAATGTTATTTCACTGCCCAACTGCTCGGGGTATTTGCCTCACGATAATCGCTGATTATATTCGGCGATGACGAGTGGTTTACGACAGAATTCTGATTTCCAGGTGGTCATTACTTTGTGCACCTATTGTGCACCTATTGTGCACCTATTGTGCACCTGGAAATCAAGACTCTGCTGCAAACTAGTCGCCATGAATATATTCGGCGATTATCGTGAGACAAAAACAAATACCCCGAGCGGATGAGGTGTGAAATAACATTCAAAGGAATAGTGTGGGGCCGGTCATCTTCCCTGCTTTCGTTCATCATCATCTCTGGTCTCCTGGGTTCAGGAGATTCGCGAATTCGCCGATTGATTCGCCAGAGTCCTTTTTTGAGATGTGGTTTTCTGTTCTATACAAGTATATGTAAAATAGTAATTTCAGAACTTCGATTGTGCAGTTTCATTTGCGTTGAGTTTGCGTTACAGTTGAAAAAGAACACCGACACAACGAAGTGTTCGCATACCCCGACACCTGGCGAAGGGATCGGGGCCTCTGTCGGTTGGAAGGCGCTCGGCCCGTGGGTTGGAACGGTTGTCGGCGGTTCGGGTCCCTATTGTTAATTTCGCCTTGTAGAACCAGCAAATGAGGTAAAAAGAAAGTCCCATGTTTCTTTACATGTGGGTGTCGCGTACGAGTTTACAAAGCACAGAGACTGCGGATGCGCAGCACAGTTAGACAGCGTCAGACAGCACCGAGCACCGCGTGTCGCGGGTGGCAGTGGTCGTGGTGGATTTTTTTTACATATTCGGAGCATCGCGAAGGGATTGCGGGAAGTGCGTTAGCGACGAGGGATTTATTTCTTGTTCTCGAGGCTCGCGAGGAAGTCGTCGAACTCCTGCGCGGCAGAGGACGGTCCCGGCGCAGGTGCTGGGACTGGCGCTGGGGCGGGGGCCTTGGAGGGCGTCCCCATCAAAATGGCGAAGTCATCAACGGCGGGAACAGGGGCAGGGGCAGTGGTCGCGGCCGGTGGAGCGGCGAAGTCTTCGAAGGGGTTGAACGACGCCGCCTGAGGCGGCACCAGTGCCACGTGTTGTACCGGTGGCTGCGGGGGCAACAACGGCTGATGGGCGTGCGGTGCGACGGCAGGTGCCGGGGCGACGAAAGGCGTTCGCGCTGGAGCGAAAGGGTCGGTGGCTTGCACTACCGTCGGAGCGGACGAGGCAGCGACCGGCGCCGCCGTGACGGCTGCCGTACCGAAGGGATCGAAATCGGCCACCGCCGGTGCAGCCGCAGCAGGAGCTTTCGCACCCGACAACGGTGCGAACAGATCTTCGGTAAACTGTGCACTGGCGGGTGGCGCCGCCGCCGCTGGCTTCGGAGTCGTCGGCGACAAGTCCAAGAGGTTGTCGGTGGCGGGCTTCGCCTGGTCCTCCTCACCCACAGCGATCTTCGTTCCGGTCTATCGTCACATACACAAAAACAGCAGGTTAGCCTCCCAGCCGGTACAAGACCGAGCGACAGACAGACAACACAACACGTACCCGTTCGGCGTCCAGGGTGCGCAGCACCGCGTCGTTGACCTTCAGTGCGACGGCGAACAAGTCCTCGCCCAGCAGCCCCTGTGTACCCGCTTCAATGACGTCTACCATGCGATCACGACAGGCTTCCAGAAAGCCGATGACATCGGCGAGGGCCTCGTCGTGTTGGATGCCCGGCGACACCTGCAGAATCTCGCGACACAAATTGACCTTCTCCATGACCACGGACAGGTCCAGCTGCAGCTTGAGGAACTCGTCTTCGACGGGGTCAGTAGCAGCAGCAGGCGCTGCTGCTGCGGCTGCTGCACCGTGATGGACAGGAGCGCCGTGTGACTCCACAGATCCGGCGACTGAAGCGGCAGCGGACGACGGCGCGTCTCTCGACTCTCGTCGCGAGGCGGGTCGCTCGTAGCCTTCGTACGACATGACGGCGCTCTCGTCTTCCTTCGGGAAGGTGATACCGCGCGCTTTCATGTGCATAAACGTGTCGAAGAAAAGAGGAAACGAGGATTTGCGGTGCTCGTAGACGCGCGCCCACGTGGCGATGAGACGCAGCGCCTCCTCCGAGTTCTTGATGCCCCTGGAGCCCTGCGCGACCTTGACCATGTCGTCCATTGCCGATTTGTCGACTGCGGAAGCAAAGTCGTTGCCACAGTTCTTCATGCAAGCCTCGAAAAGGATCAAAGCCAAATACACTGTTTGTTGATCGTTGTCGTTCAGGCGACGCTTAATCGCGCGAACCGCCTGATCAGGAAACTCGCGACGATTCCTGCGAACTTCGTCGCAAATTTGCAGATTCAATGTCCAATCGGGGCCAATTCGCAGACTATCCGTGGCGGATTTGACCATGACTCCGATATGAGTCGTCAATTCGCTGGGTGTTCCAAATCCAAATATTGACATCTTGTTCGACTATATCTATACTGTGACCTATGGCTGTCGGTGTAGGTCAACCTATTAACCATGAAGGATGATTTATTGCAAACAAGAATAGAATGACCTGACGAGGATGGAGGACAGAGGACAGAGGAACAGAGGACAGAGGTTGAGTCAGGTGCGCGCAGGACGGCGGCAGTCGTCGTCGTAGGATTTTGGCGTTGGGAGGCGCATGATGACGAGGACGACGACGCCTCTTTTCGAAGAGACGGCGATGCGGCGACGCCACCATCACAATGGGTGTGTCCGTTCGGATGGTTCTGCGAAACTCTCGCGACCCAGACTTCCCCACTCTTTCCCACTACCCCAAACACACATCAGGGTTTTGGGAACGTCTGTGTTTTAGCCGTTGACGACGACGATCATCATCATCGCGGCAGCTCGAAATCGAACGAGGCGGCGGGCACATCCGAGTCGACTCACTCAAACGGGCACGTTGTATCCTGCGTGATTTTCATTGCTGCTCTTCAATTCAAGAGGATCAGTGATTGGGAGTATCTTTCACAATCCGTGAAACTCTTGTGTCTTCGATACCGTAGAGCAGCGAGGAGCCGGACAAATGGACTATTTGTCGGAAAGTCGGACTTCTCACGGCGGCGGCGATTTGATCGCCTCCAGTTCCAATTTTGATTTGAACGATCTGGGAGCAGGCTTGGGTGATGTCGGTTTGGGCAACAAGAGCTTTCAAAGCATGCTGTCGGCCACATCGCTCACCTCCGGCAACGCGTCGTCCAGTTCAAAGGCGGTGCTGGCGGCGTTGCGAGCGCTGCAGGACAAAATCCGGCGATTGGAGAGTGAACGATCACAAGCCCTTGACGAGGTCACACAACTTCGCATGCAATTAAAGAACCAAGAAATCGAATCTGAGCACCAAAAGCAGCGCGACCAGCTCACGACGCAGAAGAGTCTACAGGACGCCAAAGTGTCGCAGGAGCGTCTGCAACAGGAGAAAACCGAACTGGAAGTGCGCGTACAACGTATGGAAGACAAGATTCGCTTGTCCCAGCAATCCAGTGAAGAATTCCAGACCAAAATCCGCGTGTTGGAAGACGAGAAGCACGCGGCGAACCTGCGCGTCCGCGAGATGGAACACGCGCACCACCAAATGGAACAGCAAATCAAATCGGCGCAGCTCAAAGAGAAAGGTACGTATTGCCCCGCGCCACAGAAGTCTCTTTGTAGGCGGTTGTGACGTGAACTGACGCGCGCTGTTGTAGACATGGCGAACACGTTGATCTGGGAGACGAAGCACCACGAGGAGGAAGTGACGCTGCTCAACCACCGCGTGTCGTCGCTGCAGGAAGAACTGACCAAAATCAGCCACGACAAAGGCGCCCTGGATGGCCGTATCGTAGAGCTGGATCAGCTGGTGGGACAGCTGTTGGCGCTGAACGAGAGTTTGGTGGCGCAGCTGTCGGGGAAGCCGTGGCGCGCGCTGACGCCGTCGGTACCGTCGACGAAGAAAGCGAAGAAAGCCACCAGCAAAAAGACATCGACTTCGTCCACCGCCTCTGCGCCACGGGTAGCCTCGTTGAGCACGGTGTCGGCGGATATCAGTCGCTCGTTGGCGAAGAAGCCCGCGACGAAACACGTCGACGTCAACGACATCGACCAGCTCAAGTCGCTGCACAAGGCCTACGCGAAGATGGCCAGTTCTCTCACACGGTCACACTCACCGAGTAAGTCTCTCTCCCGAGCAGGTCGCAAGGCCTCGTCGTCGCATCATGATCATCCGTCGGAGATGAGCCACAGCGCCGCGTCGCTGGGCACCAGTCGCGGCTCGACGCGACTGTCGCGTAAGAAGAAGTCGACCGCCGCCTCGTCGTCCTCGTCCTCGTACGCGGCGGCAGAGGAGACCTCGCGATCCACGACGCCAGTGTCGTCGTCGTCTTCGTTGCACACGGCCTCCGTGCGCATCCCCAAGCCGAACGTGTCGTTTGACGCGTCGCAGCTCGACGCGTCGTCGCTGGGCCACGGGGCGCCCAGCCGCAGCTACCTCACGACGCAGCAGATCGACCTGTCGCAGCTGCGCACGCCCGCTGCGCCCTCCTCGTCCTCGTTCTCGTCGTCGTATCTGGCGTCGCCGTCGTCGCCAGCGCGGGCGACGCCGCCGCCCGCCGAGGACCTGCGCGCGATGATCAACTCGCTCGAAGACGAGTTCGGCGACCTCAACCGCCAGTACCGCCGCCTGCTCTCCAACGTCTCCGCCGCCTCTACGGACGTACCTGAATCGTTGAATGAACAATCGATTGATGCGCGGGCGCAGGAGATCGTGAAGGTGATTCAGAAGCTGCACGAGAAGGGCGAACAGCTCCGCGTGCTCAAGTCGCCGACGAAGTGAAACCGCCGCTACGACCACCGCTACGACCACCGCTACGACCGCCGCTACTGCCGCCGCCGCCGCCGCTGCTGTAGTGGCACAGAGAACTGCTTGTATACCGCTGTATAACCGTCTGAAGTAAAACCGTTTCAGCTGAGAGAGAGAGGAGCGTTGGGTGCGAGTGAGTGTTACAGGTCGAAGTGGGCGGCCGCCGATGCGACGGGAGGCGCCACCGCCGTGGACAGAGGCGACGCGGTTTCGCCGTGAAACGTGCGCTGCGCCGTCGCATGGCGCACGGAGGCGTCGCGGGTGAAAACGTGCGTCGCGAGGTCGGTGACGACGGCGGTGGCCGGCGACGCGGACGGCGACGCGGATGGCGACGACGACTGCTGCCGCACGACGAAGCGGAAGGCGGAGCCGATCGTGTCGACGCCGTGCAACATGTTGTCGCTGAACAGGCGCGCGGCGCCGCTGTAATCCGACCGCAGGACGCTGTCGTAGCTGCCCCCGACGAGCTCGGGCCCCGCGCCCAAGACGCTGTCCAACAGCGTCACCGCCTACAGCGCCACAGACGAGACACACGCAACGAGACACACACGACGAGACACACACGGTGAGACACACGGTGAGACACACGGCGAGACACACGAGGCGGAGAGAGAGAGAGAGAGACACGTTACCGGTGAGACGGGGTGGTGCACGAGGAGGTGGTGGTGGTTCTGCCACTGCCACGTGGTGATCGCGCGGGCCTCGTTGATCTTGTACAGCCACTCCAACGCGCCGTCCAAGCTGCGCTGCAGGACCTCGGGCAGGCCACCCGCCTGCTCCACCCACCAGCTGACGCGCGGGCCGGGACACGTGTCGTCACCGTTGGCGGCGGTGGCGATGGCGGCGGTGGCGGCGGGGCAAAGCGGTGCCACGTACGGCGCCAGGAGCCGCGACACGGCGTCGCGCATCTCCAACTCGGTGGCGCGCAGCACCGCCGAGACGTTGTAGGCGCCGTAGAACATCGTCGCCAACGGGCCCAGCGGCTCGCGGGTCGTTTCGACGAGGAAAAACATGCGAAACGCCTCGACGATGCTCGGCACGACGGCCTCGGGCGTGTAGCGCCCGTCGAAGGCCTCGAGCAGCGCGATGATCGCGAGGAGATCCGCCTGGTGCAGCACCTCGTTCCGCAGCAGCGACGCTTCGCCGGCGTCGCCGTCACCGTCGGTGGCGGTGGCGGTGGCGTTGTCGTTGCCCCCGCGACGACGCTGTGCGCGGAGCACGAGCGGATGTTGTCGCAGCAGCTGCAGCAGCTGCTGCGCCAGCAGGGCGCCACTCGGCGAGTAGACGTCGTCGAAGACGCTCGCGTCGATGGCGGCGGCGGCGGCGGCGGCCTCAGCGCGCAGCTGACGTCGAATGTGCGGAGAGGCACCGGCGACGACAGTGGTGACGGGCGCGGCGGAGTGCAGCGACGATGGCGCGGGGACGACGACCGCGGCGCCGTGCGCGTCGGTGGCGAAGAGGCGCCACGGCAGCGTCTCGGCCAGCGCCAGTTCGTCGTGTGCCGTCGCGAGGCTCTGCGCCGACGACGCGCGATTCGCGCGGTGGACGAAACGCATCAGACGCACGAGGACGCGGTCGGCGTCGGTGACGAGCGGCGACCGCAGCCACACCTGCGACACGTTCAGCTGCGCACAGGCGGCCTGCAGCTCCGGCGCCAGCAGCGGCAGCACGTCGATGCCCTCCGCAGGCGACTCGCCCACGAGCACGTCGAGCAGCCAACGATGCTGCTGCTGCTGCTCTGCGTCGCTGGAGGCAGCAGCAGCAGCCGCGGCAGCGGTGGGGGCCTCGCGCAGGCGAATGACTTCGCGACGCACCGTCGCATCGGCGGCGGCAGCGGTGGCGTCGTCGCTGCCATCGACCACGAAGCGGACGCGGTCTCCCGCCGGCGATGCCGCGGCCAGACGCGCGGGCTGCTGAGCGAACGTCCACGTGGCGTGACCCGTCGTCCCCGCGAGGACCAGCGGGACGCCGGGGAACGACGCGCCGCGGACGTCGAGGGCGTCGTCACCGGCGACCGTCAAGCGGTTCGCGTACCAAAAGCCCAGCGCTTTCACGTTGCCCCAGCTGTCCACACCGGTGACCACCCTTCGCCCGTTGCCGTTCGTCGCCGTCGCCGTCGTCACCTGAGCGATGAATGAGCCACCGACCGTTTCGACGTCCAAGACGCCGGCGGTGGCGTCGAAGACGTCGACCGGTGACGATGCCAACGCGGACGCCGACAACGCCTCGAAGCGATCGCCAAAGAGCTCACGCAACGCGGTCTCGTCCGTCTGTGTAGCCTGCAGATGGCGGGTGACCAGCTCGGCGAGCACCTGGTCCTCCCAGCCGTGCGACTGGTGGTACGTCAGCCAGTGCAGAATCGCCAGCGAATGCACCGGCTCCCACGCCTCCAGCTGCACCGGGCGGAAGAACCCGTGCGTATAGTAGCTATCGATGGGGTACATGCCGCGGAACTCGTTCGCGATCGCATCGTTGACCCCGCGTGCGTACGCGGTCAACAGGGCGCCCACGGGCTCACCGGCGAGCGTTTCGAACGCCTTGTACGCCGCGCGTTTGAAGTCGATTGTGCACGCGAACGTGTCCAAATGCAGCGTCTTGTTGCCGAAGACTTCGGTCAAGGTACCGAGAGCCATGCGGCGGTAGACGTCCATCTGAAACAGTCGTTCTTTGGCGTGCACGTAGCCCTGTTGGTAGACGACGGCCTCTTCGCTCGATCCGCTGAGCTCGTGGTCGCCCATGGGCACATTCATTGATGCCGTGTCTTGTTGTGGTAGTTGCTGTTGTCGCAACAGCTTGTTGGCGATGACACGCACGTAATCGCCACCGAAAACGAGTTTCTTCCAAATCGGAATGATGATGTGTCCGCGAATCTGAGGCCGCGACCAGAAGAACGACGTGAAGTACGTCCCCAGAAAGAGGGAATACACAATAAAACCCAAGAACATGAGGCAATAGGGCTTCGGCTTCTTCGGTTTGTAAATAATTTGCACTTTGCCAATGCCACCGGCACCGGCGACTTCGCGACCTCTTCGAACGGTCGGGTAATTCTTCGACATTTCTTTCGCTTCACAGATCGTCGTGCAAAATAAATCACACAACCATGAAGCAGGGTACAGAATTGTAATTCCCGGTGGCGGCTTATAACAGCATACTCGGGGGAAAGGACATGCCGAACTGATGAGGAACATCGACTCGATCGTGGATCGGCGACAGAACTTTTCGAACGTGTGACGGGGCACCGTTTTCGAAACGGCTCATCTCCCCCACACTGAACCAGTTTTGGGTTCTTTTGGTTGGTTTTGGGTGGTTTTGAAATCATGTGGGATCTTCCGTCATCATCATGTGTGTGCATGATCAGATTGGTTTACAGGCTTCTTTTTGAAGAACAAGTTAGTTTTTCCACATTTCCAGCGTACTAACCAGTGTCTATACATTCAGAAACATGTCCAACATGATGAGTCATGAGAATCATCGGCCTCCAAAACCTTCGCCTAGTCGACACTTCACTCGACGCTTTTTCATTGACCTGTGTTTGTATCGCCGTGTTTCCCAAGTTTGCGGACGACACATTGTTCTTCCATTGGGGGTTCGGCAACTCATTCATGGCTATGTCTGTGAGACTATTACAGAGGCCAACATTCGCTCGGCCGCGCAGTTGTGGGTGTCCAACTCGACGCTTGCAGAGCTGAGATTTGGACATATTAGCGACTGGGAGGTAGGCCGAGTCCGAAGCATGGATCGTCTCTTTCAAGGGTGCACGGCGTTCAATGACGACATCAGTCGGTGGGATGTGAGCAATGTGACTGACATGACACGGATGTTCTCAAACACTTCTAGTTTCAACCAGCCGATCGGGGATTGGGAAGTGAGCCAAGTGACCAACATGAGGTTTATGTTTGAAGATGCAACGGCGTTCAACCAGCCGATTGGCGGATGGACAGTGAACCAAGTGACTGATATGGCTCGCATGTTCTTCAGTTGCTCCAGTTTCAACCAGCCTGTAGCCGATTGGGACGTGAGCAATGTGACAGACATGAGAAGTATGTTTGGAGAGGCATCGTCCTTCAACCAGCCGATTGGGCGGTGGAACGTGAGTCGAGTAACCAATATGGCGAATATGTTCTTCAAGGCATCTAGTTTCAACCAGGCGATCGGGGAGTGGGACGTGGGCAATGTGGTGAACATGAGAGCTATGTTTGCAGAGGCGATTGCGTTCAACCAGCCGATCGGGCGGTGGAACGTGAGTCGAGCAACCAATATGAGCTGTATGTTCTTCAAGGCATCTAGTTTCAACCAGGCGATCGGGGAGTGGGAAGTAAGCAGAGTGACAGACATGAGAGCTATGTTTGCAGAGGCAGCTGCGTTCAACCAGCCGATCGGGCGGTGGAACGTTAGCCAAGTAGCCAATATGAGCTGTATGTTTCAGGAGGCGTCCAGTTTCAACCAGGCGATAGGGGAGTGGGACGTAAGCAGAGTGACAGACATGAGAGCCATGTTTGGAGAGGCAGCTGCGTTCAACCAGCCGATCGGGCGATGGAACGTGAGCCAAGTAGCCAACATGATCGTTGTGTTCTACAAGGCATCCAGTTTCAACCAGGCGATCGGGGAGTGGGAAGTAAGCAGAGTGACAGACATGAGAGCTATGTTTGCAGAGGCAGCTGCGTTCAACCAGCCGATCGGGCGGTGGAACGTTAGCCAAGTAGCCAATATGAGCTGTATGTTTCAGGAGGCGTCCAGTTTCAACCAGGCGATAGGGGAGTGGGATGTCAGCAATGTGGTGAACATGAGCGAGATGCTTCGAGAGGCATCTGCGTTCAACCAGCCGATCGGGCGGTGGAACGTGAGCCAAGTAGCCAATATGAGCTGTATGTTTCAGGAGGCGTCCAGTTTCAACCAGGCGATAGGGGAGTGGGATGTCAGCAATGTGGTGAACATGAGCGA
>SMOI01000305.1:0-37046 GCA_008000375.1 Poteriospumella lacustris
CCGTCGACGCAGCCGAGCGGCCAGCCGAGCGCGTTGCCGACGTTGATACCGAGCGGTCAGCCGAGCGGCCAGCCAAGCGGCCAGCCGTCGTCGGAGCCGTCGACCCAGCCGACTGAGCGGCCGACGAGTCAGCCGTCGTGCATGCCGACGACGCAGCCGTCGAATGTGCCGACGTCGTCACCGACGTGTCGGTCGACGTCTCGGCCGACGAGTCAGCCGAGCGTGCGTCCGAGCCAGCAGCCGAGCGGCCAGCCGTCGGCGGAGCCATCGACGCAACCGTCGGGTCAGCCGTCGGCGCAGCCGTCGTCGGCTCCGTCGACGCAGCCGAGCGGCCAGCCGAGCGCGTTGCCGACGTTGATACCGAGCGGTCAGCCGAGCGGCCAGCCAAGCGGCCAGCCGTCGTCGGAGCCGTCGACCCAGCCGACTGAGCGGCCGACGAGTCAGCCGTCGTGCATGCCGACGACGCAGCCGTCGAATGTGCCGACGTCGTCACCGACGTGTCGGTCGACGTCTCGGCCGACGAGTCAGCCGAGCGTGCGTCCGAGCCAGCAGCCGAGCGGCCAGCCGTCGGCGGAGCCATCGACGCAACCGTCGGGTCAGCCGTCGGCGCAGCCGTCGTCGGCTCCGTCGACGCAGCCGAGCGGCCAGCCGAGCGCGTTGCCGACGTTGATACCGAGCGGTCAGCCGAGCGGCCAGCCAAGCGGCCAGCCGTCGTCGGAGCCGTCGACCCAGCCGACTGAGCGGCCGACGAGTCAGCCGTCGTGCATGCCGACGACGCAGCCGTCGAATGTGCCGACGTCGTCACCGACGTGTCGGTCGACGTCTCGGCCGACGAGTCAGCCGAGCGTGCGTCCGAGCCAGCAGCCGAGCGGCCAGCCGTCGGCGGAGCCATCGACGCAACCGTCGGGTCAGCCAACGTCGATGCCGAGTGGCCAGCCGAGTGTGTCGCCGAGTGGGCAGCCATCCTTGAAACCGTCTTCGGGGCCTTCGTCACAGCCAACGGGTCAGCCCTCGTGCATGCCGACGATGCAACCGTCTGCGGTTCCCTCCGGTCTACCATCTGTTACGCCTTCTGCGGTGCCGTCTTCGCAACCGTCTCGTGCTCCCACTGGCCAACCATCGCTTCAGCCGAGTGGACGGCCAACGTCCCAGCCAACATCGTTGCCGTCAAGCTCTCCGTCAACACAACCGACGAGTGGTCCATCGGTACAACCGTCTTCATCGCCAACGTCGGAACCATCGGGGCAACCATCGTGCCAACCGTCGAAGACACCGTCATCTCAACCCTCCGGTCATCCAACGGCGCAGCCGTCGATGGTCCCGACCAGTAAACCAACGTCTTGTCCAACGGTGAGACCTAGTCGTGGTCCTACGTCCCATCCCACATCGTCACCCACAAATGACCCCACCAGTCAACCAACACTGCAACCGGTTGCCACGCCGACATCGCAACCATCGATGCAACCCACAGCTCGACCATCGACACAGCCATCGACACAACCGTCGGGTATCCCCACGGCGCAACCGTCGGTACAACCATCATCAATCCCCTCTGCACAGCCGACGGGAGTACCGTCTGCACAGCCGACGGCTACACCCTCCGGTATTCCTACGAGACAGCCCTCGACAGCCCCATCATCGACTCCGTCCAGCCAACCAACGGGCACCCCATCCGCCCAACCTTCGATGCAACCATCGCAGGAACCAACAGGCCAACCAACGTCGCAACCTTCCGTGCAACCGTCAGGTCGACCATCGGTTGTCCCGACTCTGCAACCGTCCGCACAGCCCTCCGGTGTACCCACGGGCCAACCCACCAACCAACCATCGATTCGCCCTTCATCTGAACCGACATCAGTTCCCACTCTCCAACCATCCGCAGCTCCATCTGCTGTTCCCACATCGCAGCCAAGCGCTTGCCCATCGATGCAACCTTCGGCCCAACCGTCGTCTATCCCTTCGTCCCAACCCACCCACGCACCATCGTCGCAGCCCACGTCACTGCCAACGGTAGCGCCCACCATAAAACCATCCGCATCGCCCACCGTGGTGCCTACGGCACAACCCAGCGCATGTCCATCGATGCAACCTTCGTCCCAACCCACGTCCATCCCTTCGTCCCAACCGACCCAAGCACCATCCAATCAACCCACCACGCAACCATCGGCCACTCCCACTCGGCAGCCAACCGGTCAACCAACGTCGGAGCCGTCGCGACAGCCAACGGAATCGCCGACGTCTCATCCATCGTACGTGCCCTCGGGTCAACCAACGTCGCAGCCATCCTCCATACCATCCGAACAGCCGACTTCCCAACCGACATCGATTCCAAGTGCGCAACCATCGAGAGGCCCCACGGGTCAACCTTCATCACGGCCAACATCGGAGCCAAGTGCGCAACCGACGCTCATTCCCTCCGCATATCCCACGACCCAGCCATCATCAGAGCCAACGCGTCAGCCATCCGTTCAACCATCCGTGCAACCAACATCGGATCCATCTACCCAACCATCGACGGTGCCTACGTCACAGCCCAGTGCGATTCCATCGTCGGTGCCCTCGGCACAACCAACATCGACTCCATCGATGCAGCCAACATCGCAGCCAACCCATCGACCAACGACACAGCCCACCACCCAACCGTCGGCCATCCCTTCGGCTCAGCCAAGCGATGGTCCGACGTCCCAACCGACGATCATCCCAACCAATCAACCCACCACCAGACCCACCGCACATCCTTCGGGACAACCCAGTGGAACTCCCACACATACACCGACAGCACAACCAACACAACAACCGAATGCGTCACCCTCTGGACAACCCACCAGCCAACCCACGAGGCAACCCAGTGGTGAACCAACGGGAAGCCCCTCGGGCCATCCATCTGCGCAGCCAACTCAACAGCCTTCGAAGCAGCCATCGGGACAGCCGTCCGCTGTTCCGTCGGGTCTGCCGTCACTGCAGCCGCAGAGCCGTCCGACGTCAATGCCATCCGGTCAACCATCGAATCAGCCGTCCACCCAACCGTCCGCATGTCCCACATCACAACCGTCACAGCAGCCATCACAGCAGCCATCAACGCAACCATCCTCCCAGCCATCTAGTGCCCCTTCCGTGAACGCCAACACAGCCATCGCCCGCGCAACCATCGCACCGAATGTCACCAGTATATTGGCCATTGAAACGGGTCGCACCTCTGTGCAGTTGGAGGTGCAGCTGTCGTACGGTCAAGTGTTCGTGTACTGTGCCGCGTGGTCACCGTACGATACCGCTCGGTCGACGACACCCTCTTCATTCGCCGCGGTGATGTCGCAGGGCATGTTTTCCTTCGCCTCGAAAGGTGCCGCAACCGTCAGTCTCACGGGACTCGTGCCAGCCACCACGTACTCCGTTGTCTGTGGCACGGTGACTCAAAAGGCGGTGGCGTTGTCGTATCTGCTCACGATGCGATCGTTGATCTCCGTGTCCACCGAGTGCTGCAAAGTGCTGACGGTCACACCGCAAGTGACGACCGCCACCGCTGGATCGTTTGTGTCCACTTATCTGACGTTGTCGTTGAGTGCGGTGCCCTCGAAGGCGGTGATGGTGATCGTGTCGTTTGTGCCATCGAATCGCAGTCGAACCGAGGTGGTCAACGAGGTGGTCCTCTTTCCCGCGCAGTTCGTGTTCACGAACTCGTCGTTGTCCCTGACCACGCAGGCGTCGCTGAACTCACAAGTCACGGCAGCAGGGTCGTACAACATGAGCGTTCGTCTCACCGGTTCATCCGCCGCGGAGTTCACCACCACCGTTGTGTCGGGCATGCAATTGCTGGTGAGTGCCACCGTGGTCGAGCCAGCGACACCGAAAGTGCAGTCGGCGGCTCGTTACAGTAGCGACGGTAGCTATCTGACGGTGTCGTTTGATGCCGCCACGAATCGAGCGGGCTATGTCAACAACTTCCCGTGCAATGCGCTGTTCTCGTTCGTGGGTATGGGCCGATCCACCTGCTTGTGGCGCGACGCGGTGACCATCGAGGTGTACCAGCCGTATGGCACGGCCAGTAATACTCTCCAGGTGGGGTCCAACCTCACGTTGATCGGAGCCACCGAGTTACGCGCGGCCTGTACGGCGACGAATGTGACCATTTGCACGACGTGGGCGCGTGTGGCGAGCAGTGTGCTGACGGTATCCTCACCGTCGACGTCCAGTAGCCCAGTGGTGCAGATTTCCTCCCCCGCGACGATTGCTGCTTGTCAGTGGCTGACGTTGGACCTGTCCGCTTCATCGGGAGCAGCCGGTCGACCCTGGGCGCGATACACGATCACGGCGACCACGTTGGGACAAAAGGCGGAAAGCGTCCCCGCCTTGAACTCTTTCTTTGCCAACACGAGTCGGTACGTTGTGAATCCGCCCACGGCCATTCCCGCGGCATTGATGGCAACGAAAGGTGTGCAGTATTCGTTTTCCGTGACGCTGTGCAACTTCTTGGGTCTGTGTGGCTCGGCCACGAAGCTGGTCTCGGTCTTAGCGGAGGACGATGCGAGTATCATCCCGGTGGTTTCCTTGGTGGGTGCCTCGACGGTCACGTTGTCGGCGTCGGTACCGTTGTCGGTACAAGTCGATGGGTACGTCGAAACGTGTGCGAACACGAAGTCGTACGCGAATCTGGTGTACGACTGGGAGTTGCGACTGCAGTCGTACACGGGCTCGGCGCCCGTGAATACCACTGCCCTGGCCCAACGTGTGCGGAGACTTCAATCGACGAGTCAAAATGCCGCGATATTCCGACTGGCGGCGTATTCGTTGACGGCACCGGCGACGTATTTGTTGACGGCGAAGGTGTATTCGAGTGTCGCGGCCGCCAGTACGCGAGGAGTAGGGTCGGTGGTGACAACGATTGTGGTGCCACAGGGTTCCCTGCAGGCCATCGTCACGGGAGGTGGCCGTCGCGTGGTCACGCTGGGCACCAGTGCGGTGATCGATGCATCGCAAAGCTACGACAGTGACGTCACGGGCAGCGCCTCGTCGTTGCGGTACTCGTGGAGTTGCTACCAAACGCTGCCGGCGTTCAATGCGACGTGTCGACAGTCGGTGACGCTACTCGCGGCGACCGTCGCCACCAGCAGGCTGACGGTCACGCCGGTGGGATCCAGTGCAGTGGGCTCATCGTCCGTGCTGACGGTGACAGTGACGGATGGCTACGCTCGATCGGCCACCGCGACGGTCACCGTGACGGTGTCCGCGCAGCCTGTGCCGGTCATTGCCATCACGACACCTCCGTCGTCGTTGGCATCGGTCGCAACGAGCCAGCGTCTGGCCCTGGCCGCCTCGGTCACATTGGTTCCCTCGACCACCTCGACGTGCTCGTGGCTGGTGGACGATGCGGGCGTCAACATCACCCAGTCTGCCTTGACCGCCTCCACGCGCACCTTCCCCGTGTTGACCCAAAGCAGCACCGTCACGTTCAACTTGGTCCTCGCGGCCAATGCCCTGCCGCAACGTGCGACATTGACGTTCAGCTTGGCCTGTGCCAGTGTACGCGCGTCCATTGTGGTGACGACCAACGGTGCTCCGTTGCCGGGCAGCTTCGCGGTGAGTCCATCGACCGGTACTGCGCTGAGCACCTCCTTCGTCTTTGCAGCGAGCAACTGGAACGATCCCGACTTGCCCATCACGTATCAGTTTGCCTTCCAGACATCGAGTACCTCGGCGTCGCTGCCATTGTCCAGCCGCGCGGCCACAGCCTTCGCTACCACCACGCTGCCCACGGGCTCCGTTCGCACCGGAAGCAGCGCGAGCCAACAGCCATTGGTCAACTGCACAGTGACGGTCTTTGACGTGTACAATGCCTCGGCCTTGGCGAGTGAAGACGTCGTCGTCGCCAGCGCCGTCGTATCGACCGAGGCCCGCAATCAACAATTGCAAGCGCTGTTGACCACCACCTCGACGGTGGGCGATGTCGAGAGCCAAAAGCGACTGCTGTCGGTGGTATCGACCGCCGTCAACGCCGTGAATTGCAGCAGCTCGGTGACCCCGAACTGTACGCTGCTCCACCGTCAACCTTGCAGTAGCACCTCGTTCACGTGTGGCGCCTGCACCACCGGATTCGTGAGCAGTTCGTCGGGCGATTCCAACGACCCCTGCATCTCCACTACGACGTCCTCGTCCGGCGGATCGAGTCTTCCATCGGTCGGCAGCAGCTGTACCACCACGGCGCAGTGCCAGTCGGTGTATCTGGAGTGTGCGAGTAGTGGCACCTGCCAATACCAAAGCAAGCGCTGCCCACAGGACTGTTCGGGACATGGTCGTTGTGGCTTCTCGTACGTGTCGACGGGGGCGACGGTGGACACGTGTCGCTTGAACCAGTACGATTGTATCGCCAGTTGTACCTGTGATGATTCGGGATACGCTGGGTCGGCGTGTGACCTGGATGCGGCCAGTCTGGCCTCTGCCCAGGCGTTGCGTACCTCGTTGGTGAACACGTTGGTGAATCTGACGAGATCCGACGACGTCACGGACGAGAACGTTCAAGCCTGGTCCGGTTTCCTCGAAGCCATTGCCAGTAATCCGTACGAGTTGGCCACCGACACGTTGAGTGATGTCCGTAGTACCGCCATCACGACCATGGCGGCCGCACAGGCCGGCAACGTCGATGCGAGTAAAGTGAAGGGCGTCTTGACGGCGATGAACACGTTGCAGACGTTGGCGGTATCGACCGTGACGACCCAACGTCGGCGCTTGCGGACCTTGTTGCCGGTCGATGCCACCTCGTCTTTGGTGGTGGCACATGAGCAACGCTTGCTCGAGGAAGCGACCGCGCAACTGAACGAAACCGCCGTGCAGTTGCTGTCGGTGCTGTCGTCGTACACGGAGCTGGTCTCGAACACCCTGGTGTATGGTGAAGCGGACAGTGAGGTCGTCTACGACAACTTCCGCTTGGTCTCGTCGGTGCAAGCGACCGGCGGTGGCGGTGGCGGTGTGTCGGCGATGGATAACTTCACCGTCGCTATCCCCGCCACCGCGCTGGAATCCCTCACGGACTCTCCTCAGACATCGGTGGTCCTGTCCCCCGCGGCGGTCAATACCTCGTCCTCGTCCTCGTCGTCGTCTGCGCCCGCGTCGTATACGACCAGTCTGATTCAAACCCTCCAACGGGCCCACACGACGGACACCAGTACGTATTACTCTGACCCCGTGCGCTTGATGGTGCGATCATCGTCGTCATCGAATGCGTCGGCGATGTTCTCGACGATCGAACTGAGCATTGCGACCAATGCGGCCCGCCAGGCCTTCACCTTTGGCCGCAACGCCACCGCGACGAACTTCACCACGTATTGTCGCTATCGGGACGTGGGTACCTATGCGTACGTCTGTCCGTACAGCGGCGTGGTGATCTCGCACACGTGTCCGGGCATCGCGGGCGCGCAAGTCTCGTATTGTCCACGGGTGGAGCCTTCCTGCTCGGGCCTGAACATGCAGAATGATCAGCCAGCAGGCAACACGGCGGCGGTGCTGCTGCCCCTGCGCGGCTGTGTCGTGGTCAATTACACGGACACGACGACACGTTGCCGCTGCAACATGTCCTGGGTAGCAGAGTCCACGAACCGCAGCAGTAGTAGCAGTAGCAGTAGCAGTCGTCGTCGCACGTTACTCACCGCCACCGCCTCGGAAGAGACGGAAGCCTTCTTCGATGCGTCGGGGGCGACGGATTTTGTGGCGGCGACGGTGTTTCTGGCGGAAGATTTCCGCAACACGTTCAACTCGGCGGACGAATTGAACGACGCCGACGGGTTTCAGAAGTCGATTGTGGTGGCGATCTTGTTCATGGGCATGTGGGGTGGCGGCTTGCTGTTGTTTGTGGTGATCAATTACCGCGAACAAGCGGCGCTGGAGCAGCAGCAGAAGCAGCAACAGCAGGAGCTGTTGGCCGCCACGAAGAAGACGAAGACGAAGACGAAGAAATCGACCGCTACAACCGTGGACACGACCCACCAGAAACCGACGTCGAAGAGCGTCTCGTGGTTGGCCAACGGTTTTGCTATCTTCCGGAGACGTCAAGCGAAGGTGTACATCGGCGATGCGGAAGACGACGATGGACGAGCACCCGCGAAACAGCCGCCGCTTCCCCTCGATCCCCACGATCCCCACGATCCCCACCACCGCCACCTCGACGACGTACAGTCCATCATCGACGTACGCGAAGAGGAGGAAGAGGAGGAAGAGGAGGAGGAGGACGAGGAGGACACCAGTGTCGTTCCAGCCGGAGCAGCAGCCGCCGCAGGAGCCGCAGCGAGCGAACAAGCGATTCACGCGTTGGCCACCCAAATGAAGCAGCAGATCCTCTATTACATCAACAGCATCGTGCCCACGGTCTATCACACGCGCGAGTCCTTTCTCCAACGGACCTGGCGGGAGATCACGGTGCATCATCGCTACTTGCACATGCTCGTCCCCGATACGCGTCGTCCGAACATGTGGGACCGTTTCTACCGCACGATGAGCATTTTGACGGTCCAAACGATGACGATGTTCATCCAGGCGGTGCTCTTCGACGTCCAAAACCCATCGGACGATGGCAGTTGTGCCCAATACAGTGGCCAGGCCACCGACAGTGCCTGTTTAGCACGGAAAACGATGCTCGACGCCGATGTGTCGTATTGTCAATGGCAGGTGGTGGGCAAGCGCACGTATTGCACGTACAACGATCGCGGGGATACGTCGCACCAGGCGGTGTTGTATGTGATTGTGATCAGCAGTCTGTTGACAGCGATGTTCAAAGGCCCCATCGACGTGCTGTTGCAGGCCTGGGTGTGTCCCACGATCGAGAGTGTCGCCGCCACCACCGCCGCCGCCACTGCCGCCACCGCCGCCGCCACTGCCGCCGCCGCAACCGCGTCCACTGCCGCGGTGGTGACGACGAAAGCGAAGGAATATGACGAAGGCGAAGGCGAAGGCGAAGACGATGGCGAAGACGAAGACGACGATGGTGGTGTCGTAGCAGCAGACGAGGGGAACCACCATCACAGTGAAGCAACGGTCAACGCACCAGGTGACCGCCATGCCCCCGCCTCTTCCTGGTGGGCCGTTCGCGCACCCGCCGCCGCCGCAGCAGCATCGTCGATTCTGTCCTCGGTCGCCTCGTGGATGCGACCCAATCGACGGGTGATTCACCCCACGTCCGACGCGAAGAACGTTGTGGCGACTCGCTCACCACCCGCCGACAGCGAAGGAGGAGGCCTCACCGAGGCCGAGGCCGAGGCCGAGGCCGAGGGCGGCGAGTCACCGCCATCCGCTGTGCCCGGTGAAACGCGTTCCAAACCACCAACGACCACGGCCCTTTCGAAATGGTCCCTGTCGCCGTCCGTTCGTCAAGCGATACGCCGCCATACGCGGTGGTTGTCCAGCAGCCGTAGCAGTGGCAGTCACAGGCCCCGTCGTCCTTCGGTAGAGACCACCACCATCGCCCCCACCATCGCCCCCACCAGCGCCAGCGCCAGCGCCAGCGCCAGCGCCAGCGCCAGTTCCAGCGCTGCGGTGAAAACCTTCGGTCGTACCAAACGTGTCCATCGAAAGGTGAAACCACGGCAACGTGCGGTGTGGCGACAGTTGTTGGGCCTCTACGACGCGGCGATTCATGCGTCGACCGTGTCGACGGGTGAAAACCGCGCGTTCCCGTCAACGATGGTGATGACCCATCGCCAAGCGGAACAACTCTTCGTCGAGGCGAAACAATCGTATCTACGGTCCACCGGTCGAGGCGGCGGAGGGGCCAACGGTGGGGCCAACGGAGGGGCCAACGCCTCGACAGGCTCCGTGCCCCCGCCGCCGTCGTCACAGTCACCGTCCCAGTCACCGTCGTCGCAGTCGCCACCGGGCACCATCGCCCGTCTCACGAGCATGCAACGCTTGCAATCGATGCGACGGATCCAAGAACAGCTCCAACACCAACAACAGCGACCACTCCTCCAGGCCGCCGCCTCGGCGATGGGTCATTCGCTGTGGGCGATGGACGAAGCGGAAGAGGTCAACCAGTTGTGCCGCGACATCGTTCTCTGTCGCATGCAGAACTTCGCCCCTGCCTCGCGGCAAGCCGAGCTCTACGATCGCCAATGGGACATCGACAGTTCGTTGGATTTACAAGCGGTGGACACGGTCCAGTTGTACCCCGCCGTGTTCTCCGGTGAAGCGAAAGCGAGTTTCCTGTCGACGATGGTGCAAATGTACGAGGAATTGGAACAAGTGCAGCCGGTGTTTACGACGTTGAACACCTTTGCGGCGGGCATTGAGCTGATGCATCTGTTCATGATCGATTTGCTGGGGCGGAATACCCCCGCGGCGATCATCTTCCGCCACAAGTTCAACGCGGATTACGAGAAACTCCGCACGGTGAGCAAGGCGTATCAGTGGCTGTGCATCGCGTTGATTTGTGGGTTGAATGGGTTCTTTGTCTATTACGTGTTGTTGCGGGGCGTGCAACGGGGCCTGGCGTGGCAGGGGCAGTTCGTGGTGTCGGTGTTGGTGCAATTGGCGGTGGAAATGGTGTTGTTTGAGACGTTGGAGTGTCTCTGGCTGCATTTCTTGGTGCCGGAGAGTGCGAAAAACGACGTGAAACAAGCGATTCAGGTCTTGGAAGTGCTCGCCGCCAACACGGAGGGTCTGTTGACGGCGACGTTGCACCAGGAAGCAGCGATTCGCAAATTGGAAGTGGAAGGCCTGTTGAATCCCTTTGAAGACGACGATTACCACGGCGCGCACTTTGATGCGCCGTCGTATTTGTTTCTCTCGAAACAATTGGCGAAAGCGCGTCCGGAATTGGTGGAAAGCCACATTGTCCTGGCGTACCGCAACCAGTTTCCGGGTTTGATCTGTCGCACGTGGCCGCATTATCAACGACGCCAACGGGCGGCGGCGGCCGCGTTGGACGCGATGGCGCAGGACCATCACTACGCCGTGTACTACCAACGACCACCACCGATGACGAGTCCCTTCGCCAGTGTCGCGTTGCGGATGCCGTACGATGTCCCCACCGCCGCCGCGGAGGGGCATCGTCGTCGGCCGGAGGGCCACGAAGACGACGACGACGACGACGACGGCGGCGGCGGGGGAGACAACCAGCACCGTCGCCGCTACCGCCACCGCCGCAGCCGCCGCAGTGGCGGTAGTGCCTTTGGCGTTGGCTATGGCACCACATCGTCGTGGCTGTTTAGTGGCGTGGTGGGCCTCACGGCGGGCATCCTGTACACGTTGCAAGCGGTTGGCACGTTGCCGATGATGTATCAGAAGCTGATCGTGCGGTTCGTGCAGCAGACGTTGATCTCGGGGCTGACGCTGCTCTACTACGTCGCGATCCGTCACCTGTCGCTGTTCGCGTGCTTTGCGTTGGTCGTGGTCTTCGTCGCGGGCTTTGTCACGTGTCGGTACGTGATTCATTCACCGGAATCGATCGAACATCTCGAGGCGATCCAATCGGTCGTCGTGGCGCCGGCACCGACACCGGCACCGGCAGCGGCGGCGGCAGCTCAGGCACCGGCGACCACCATCACCACCACCACCGCTGCTGCGTCGGTGACAGCGAATGGGCGTGGCGGTGACAGAGGTGGAGGTGACGCGGTAGGCGGAGACCTCTTCACGCGATCGTCGTTGACCGGTGGCAGTCTGTTCACGTCGACCGGTGGCGGTAGCGGTCGTAGTCTGGGCAGTCTGGGCAGCCTGGGCAGTGGCGGTGGCGGGGCAGCCACGACGACGACGACGATCGAAGATTTAGAAGCCGGCGTCGTCTACGCGTCGCCGTCGAAGAGCAGCCCACGCCCCGCAGCGTCCTCCGCGGCAGCGGCAGCGTCCTCCGCAGCGGCGGTGGAGGACGAAGAGTTCGCGCTCATCGCTCCGCAGCTGCCCGCCTCGATCGCGTCGTCACGACCGTTGCTGGCCACCGCCACGGAACCGTCGTGGCTGCGGTTGGGAGGGCACCTGGAGGACGACAGCCGTGACCACAGCGGCAGCGCTACGGCTACGGCTACCGCCGCGGCTGCGGGTGAGATACCGAGCCGGTCACCGTCGCGTTCGACGCGTCGGGCTCCACGCGCCTCCACCGCCTCGCCCCCATCGTCGTTGTCGCCATCGGTGTCGATCAATGCGGCGGCGAACTGGTCGCCGGAGCACGTCTCACCGAGCCACCAGCGGCTCCGCAGCACCACGAAATCGATTCAATCGCTGACGTCGCCCGCGCTGTGGCAAGATCCCACCTCGTTGTGGCAGCCGTCGCAGCAGTCGCAACAGTCGCAGCAGTTGTCCCCGTCGCGCAGTACGACGCTGTCGATGAAGGCCATTTCGCCGTTCTCGGTGCACGACCCCCGCGTGCAGGCGGCCGTGGCACGGTCGCGGTCGAAGATCATGAGCCCCGCGTTACGTGAGGACCCCGCGTTGTTGGATTTCATCGACGAAATCGTCGAATTGTCCCACGCGGAGGCTCCGGTGGGGAGCGAGGCCGCCGAGGGCGCAGGGGCCGCAGGGGCCGCCGGGGCGGACGAGTCGTTGCCGTTGGAGACCTTGATCAGTTGGCCGTTCGTCGCGGCGACACCGTCGGCATCAGCGTCAGCGTCGGCGTCGTCCATGCGATCGTCGGTGTCTCTCAACCGGCAGCAGCTGCAACAGCTACAACACGAGACGTAGATCCGTCTGGACGGTAACGCCTCTTGGCGCGTGAGGATCGCGGCGGTTGCTGCTGTAGCAGCTTTCTCTGCTGCTCGGACTCCGTCTGCTCTGTCTCCGCGACGAACACACAACGGTGCGTTCGTTCCCCCCTTATACTGCACATAGATATACATACAGCTGTTTTCCTCTCTTGCGACCGGCAGCAGGGCAGGACACGGTGTGGTCTCTGTCCCTGTCTCTGTCTCTGTCTCTGTCTGTCTGTCTCTGTCTCACCCCTGTGTCTGTGCCCGTTTCTCTGCCAGCTGCTGGCCGCCTGTTTGTTGTTTTTCAGCTCATTGACCGCGAGGTGCGCCGTATATCCTACTGTATATAAACGCATACGGCCCTCCTCTTGTTTGTACATGTCCTCGCCGGTGGTGTCGCCTTCACTGAACACGCCCACCGCCGACATCGCCTTTGTTTTATTCTGTCTCCAGTTATTGAACGCTCCGACGTGTCCTCCTCCCCCCGTCTGGCCTCTGTCTCTCTGTCTCTCTCTGTCTCTCTATCTGAGGGTCGATCCATCGATCGATCGACGATCGTTCTCCTCAACAGCAGTAGTACTGTATATAGGTATCGCATGGTCTGTGGTCTGTTGTCTGCGTTCTGCGTTCTCAGCAGTTGGCGGACCACCAAACTGTGCTTTTTCTTTGGCCTTTGGCCTCTTCGTAGCAGTATCGTAATAGATTCTAACTCACCTACCCCATCTCTATTCGATCACACAGATGAGGAAGCACGCAAAGCAAGGCTTTACTTACTTACCTTCACGGCGGCATTTTGTGTCCGGCACGCGATAAACATCATCATCATCGTGACCAAATCTGGCACAGCCAGCAGGCCAACTTTTGTGGAATCCCGAAAAAGCTCCATAGTTTGGGAGTAAGTAGGGATTTGGGGCCTTCTGTAACTGACCAATATCTCGGGGGCGGCTCCAGAAAGATGGGTTATACGGACTTCCCATCGGATGGTCGGTTGGATTTCACCGCGACCAGGAAAGAGAGACAGAGAGCGTCGACGGTTCAGAGCGTATGTCTCACTTTTCTTGACTACAGAGGAAGAATACATAGTTTTCTCTTGTAGTGAGAGAGAAACGAGAGTTATCCAAACGGGCTGGACTGGTCTTTTTTGACGTGGATAGAGATTTCACTGACGGAGTTTGCCAGATATCCAACCTCACCTCGACCTCGGCGGATAGCTAGCGGTGTTGGCTGATACAGTTTTTCGGATCCACAACAAGAAGAGAGGGTATATATCAAACACCACCTCGGATTGGCATAGCGACTGATCGATAGCTGTGGTTGTGTTTGTTGTGCCTGAGACACGCCTCGTTGGCCACTTTCCATATCGTATCCATCGGTATCTATCGATTATTACAAGCAGCTGAAGCAGATTAATACAGGACAACTACCATGTCAGGACGCGGTTCTTCTTCGTGGGGTATGCCGGCGAGTTATCAATGGACCGTCGCCTCGGTGATCACGTTGCTGGCGGTCTTCGTCTTCACCGTCAACATTTTGGTGTCCAATTACCGTTCGGCGACGGCGTTTACCACCACTACCACCGGCACCGTGACGACGAGTCCTCGGACAACGACGAGTGTCGCAGGGGCGAAGGATGCGTCGTCGCTGTGGCTGCTGCACGGCAACGCCACCGCCGCCTCGACCACCGCGGCGACACTGCTCTCCGCGATCAACACGTCTCCCTCGTCCTCGTCCCCGCCCTCGTCCTCGACGTCGTCCACGACATCGACAGCGACAGACGCGACCGGTGCGACCTCCACCGCCACCTCCACCGACCAGACGATCGTCTACGCCGACGACGACCCGCGGCTGCAGTTCCTCTTCCGCGAGTACCAACACGAAATCCTCTATTCCGCCAGGGGCAACTACCTCGAGGTGCCCACCCCTACGACGACAGCGGCGGCGGATGGAGGAAAGCAGACGAACAAGTTCTTCAAAGTGGCGATGGAGGACAACCAGCGCCAGTTCTCCCTCGTCGAGGTCGATTTCTGCCGCGCGACGACGTTGTTGCACCTGTACGAAATGGCGCAGAACGACCGCGTGGCCATCACCCAGCTGTATCCGCGTTTCTACGAAGAAAAACTGGCACCAGTGGCACAGGCGGCGGCGGGGGCAGCGGCGGGGGCAGCGGCAGCGACCGCGTCGAAGCAGAAAGTGCTCTTCGACTTGTCCGTCGAGCCCGCCACGTCCTACGCCACGCAACCGCAAAACGCCAACAAGGGCGACGTGCTCATCGTCTACACGACGTGCAACCAGTTGGCCATGACCGTGTTGTCGCTGCAGTATTTGCGGAATACCGACAAAGTGGCCGATATTATCGTGGTGGACGACCATTCGACCGATGGCACCGTCGAATATTTGCGGAAAAAGGGCTTCGCGGTCGTCTCGAAGCCCGTGGCGACGGGTTTAACGGATTCGTGGAACATTGGCTACCGCCTGGCGGTGGCGTTGGGGTATACGCATGTCCTGTTCACGAACAACGACGTGTTGTTGACGGCGGGGGCGGTGCATCTGATGCACTACGGGCTCAAGGCGCATTCGTTGGTGGTGCCGCTGACGACGGACAAAGGCGCCGGCCACCACAAGCTGCAGTCGATTGTGAAGGCGCATCGGTTGGCGGCGAACATGGGCAACGTCGTGGACGACTACCGCAACGCCGAGCTGATCCAGGAGACGTTGCTGCGCAAATACGTCTACGTGCCCAAAGGTAACATCGACTGTTCTGTTCTCTTCTACTGCTCTTCTACTGCTGCGGCTGCTGTTGCTGTTGCTGTTGCTGGGCGGTGGGAATGGAGGGTGGGGGCACGGTGGCGGAGGAACGGTGAGGGAGGCGCGGTGAGGGAGGCGCGGTGGGGGTGGGCAGTGGTGGCTGGTGCTTCGCACCCTCCTCCTTCTCCTCCTCCCGCCCCTCTTCCTGCCTGCTCCCCTTCGCTCCTCTTCCCGCCCTTACCCTGTTGTGTGTGTGTGTTCGTGTGCCCGTGCCTGTTCGCCTGCTGTTGTTGTCATTGTCATTGTCGCCTGCCATACACACGACGCCTTCGCTCTTGTTGTACCGTTCTAACCGTCGCTGTTTGCTGTTTTGCTGTTTTGCTGTTTGAACAGAGAAACGCCGCTGCCCGGCGCAGCAGTCGGTCAACGAGAAGAACCAGCCGAAGTTCAACGGCTTCTGCTTCGCCGTCAACGTCGACAAAATCGCCCCGGCGGCGTACGAAGCCAACGTGCACCTCTTCGACCCGAAAGACCGCATCGTGGGCCAAGAGGACGCCCTGACCGCCCGCATGGCCCAGGCGCAGCTGTATCCAATTCTGTTGCATTGTTCGTTCGTGTTTCACTTCAAAAGCCGCACGGTCTCGGCGGCGAACCTGACGGTCTTTGCGCAGGTGTTGGCGCGGTACAACATGACCGTCGTCGACACCAAGTCGTACCCCACCGTCGCCATCGACTACCGCCCGCTGGGACCCGCGTCAACGGCCCCGCCGCAGCGGTTCTCCGTGGACATTCGAGAGAACCTGCAGTGGTATCACCAGGCAGGAGCCACAGGGGCAGCCGCAGGGGCAGCCGCAGCGAACCGCGGCGCGATGGATGACGAGACGTTCGTCCAGTCGCTGATCGACTCGAGCAACGCCCACAAACGACACGCGGCGGCGCACAACGCGATGGCGGCGGACGATCGGTGGGTGTTGGACGTGTATCGGTCGAGCGGTGGGCTGGCGTGTCGGGCGCCGCGCGAGGAAGTGTTGTTTCCGTCGCTGTTCACGCCGCCTCGGGCCCCTGCCGCCGCCTCTGCCTCTGCCTCTGCCACCGCCGCCTCTGCCACCGCCGCCTCTGCCACCGCGTCGTCCTCGTCAGAGGCGGCGTTTGTACCGACGGCGGCGGCGGCGGCGGCTGCTGCCTCGTCGCCGGCCTCGTCGAAGCTGCTGGCGCAGGCGCAGGCGCTGCAACGCACGTACCACCGGTACCCGGACATGGCCTTCAACATCCGCGGCGCGCCCCTCTGCGTCTACCCGTCGAACTGGCCCGACCACTGCAACCGCTACCTGTCCACGACGGAGACCGTCTTCGAGCCGGAGCTGTACGCGATGCAGAAGCCCTCGTACATCGTCATCGCCATCGCCATGTCCGACCCCGTGGCGACACCCTCCGCCGGCGATGTCTTCACCGCGTACGAGCTTGGTCAGGCCCTGCAAACCGTCTACAGCCACGTGAAAATCCGTTATTTGCGTCGGGGTCCGGCCTGGTACAACCCCGCACTGTTGCACGACGTCGACGTGTTGATCACGCTGCTCGATCAATACGATTTGACGCAGATTCTGGGCTATTACCTCGACTCGTCGGTGCCGAATTACTTCGAGAAACAAGCGTTCACCTGTGTCAAGTCGTACCAGTTGAAACCGACGTTGATCACGGTCGCGTGGGTGCGCAATTGGTTCCACCGGTGGCTGTCGAAGCCGTGGTTTGGCAATTACGACGTCGTGTTGACGTCGTCGCAGTTGTCGCAGCGTTTTTATGAAACGATTGGCACGACGATTGGCTTTGCGGCGTCGTGTGCGAACGGCTGTCCGCAGAAGGCGAAGACGTCGTCGGCGTCGGTGTCTGCGACGAGTGGTACGACCGCCAGTGCGGGTTTCGTCTCGCCGACGTTGCCGGAGCATCATCGTCCGGTGAAAGCCGCCGCCCCATCGGCACCGGCACCGGCAGCGGCGGCCACGGTCACGATGGCGCCCGCCGTCACGTCCACCACCACCACCGCCACCGTCACCACGGCGACCCCAACGGCCACCGCACCGCGACGGCAGCTGCTCCGCACCGGCGCGGCGACCGCCGCCCACGACCACCACCACCGCCACGACAACGCGACCGCGCACCGCCGCCACCTGTCGAACGCCAATGGCCACGGCCACGGCAACGCCAACGCCAACGCCGCGAACATGGACGCGCCCGGTGCGAAGTGGCAGATGTTCACGCCGCGCGTGTTCACGCCGTCGCTGGTCTTTCCCCTCGCGACCTCGCTGCGCTATTTCCGTCCGTCCCACAGCAACGGCAACGGCAACGACTCGCCCACCGACGGCGGAGCCGCAGCTTCTGCAGCGGCGGCAGCGCCAGCGGCTGCCGGGGCGGCTACTGGAGGAGACGGGGCGGGTGGCGGCGGCGGCGGCCTGTCCGATGCGCTGTCGGTGCCCACCAACGCGTCGTTGCAAGCGGCGGCACTGTTCCGCGGCGTCGACTACGTCTTCACCGGTTCGTACTTCGGGACGTACCGACGGATCATGGACTTCGACCCCGCCGTCCTCTGGCCGCAGTACCAGGGCCGCATCGTTGGCCAACGCTGGGACCGCGCGAACGTGTCGCAGGGCTGGAAACAGTCGTGTACGGGCCTGCTGCCGTACGAGGTGGTGACGGAGGCGTACAAACACGTGAAAATCGTCATCGACGACGCGAACCACGTGACGTTCCCCTGGGGCTCGACGAACTCGCGGGTCTTTGACGCGACCGCGGCGGGGGCGTTGGTGTTGTCGAACGGGGAGATCGGCATGCACGAGATCTTTGGCGGCGTCTTCCGTCGCCACTTCGCCGACGTCGTCGCCGCCGAGCAGGCGAAGGCAAAGGCGAAGGCGAAGGGCGCCGCCACTGCTACCAGCGACACGGCGGCTGCCGCCGCGCAAGCGGAAGCGTTGATCGCGGAGCGGCTGCCGATCTACCGCAACGCGGAGGACCTGACGCGGTTGTTGCGGTTCTACCTGACGCACGACGCGGCCCGCGTCGCGTTGGTGCGCGAGATGCAGGCGCATGTGCTGCAGCACCACTCGTACGTGCGGCGCGCGGAGACGCTGGGCCGGTGGCTCGAGGAGCAGTTTCGGTTGACGCTGCATCGACGCCACAGCAGCGGCGGTGGCGGTGGCAGTCAGCGTCGTCGTCTGTGGGACGCGTTGAACGACGACGAAGCGGCGCAGCGGACGGACGGAGCCGGCTGCGTGCACCGGTCGGCGAACGGTGCCACACCACCGCCGCCCCCGCCACCGCCGCCGCACCGTAGCGGCTCCAGCGACCGCCACAGCGACTCAGCCAGCAGTGGCAGCAGCGACGGCAGCGTCGAGGACTACGCTGCGCTGTTGCCGGAGGTCGACTACGCGCTACAGACCGCCGCCGCCGCCGCCGCCGCCGCCTCCACCGATGTCGACAACGTCAACGACGACGTCGACGGCGTCGAGGAAGCGGCCGATGCGCCACCACGGCGCCACCGTCGGCACCTCGCCGCCGACGGCAGCAAGAGCTCCGCTGCTGCGGGCGACGCCGAGGCGACGACCACCAAACCGCCGGCCCATTCGAAAGCGACCGCCGCCACCGCCGCCGCTGGGACCAACCGCACCGACACCGCGAAGCCGAAAGGGAACCGCGCGGCGGCCAAAGCGGCAGCCGCCGCGGCCGCGTCGGCGGCAGTGGCCTCTGCCCCGTTGCCAGCACCGTCCGCGTCAACCGCCGCACCGGGCGGGGCCAATCGTGGCTCGGGGCTGTGCATCGGTGTCCGTACGACCGAGAACCACGAAGAATGGCTACCGATCTTCGTGCGCTCGTTGATCGTGCAGCATTCCAAGTCGAAATACCGGCAACAGTTGCCGTTGCAGATCTTTTTGATCGACACGGAGGCGAAGGCGTCGTTTGCGCCGTCGTTGATCGACCTCGTCAACAAGCACAACGAGCGGTTCAAGTACCCGTATCTGCAGGTCGTGTGGAGCCAGCAGGTGCAACCCGCGGGGGTGCGCAACACGGTGTACGGCTACGACGACACGGACAAGTTGTTGGAGCTGATGCTGACCATGCGGCGCTGTGGGCTGACGAGTTTGGGCAACGGCGGCGGCAACGGCGGCAACGGCGGCGGCAACGGCGGCGGTGGCAACGCGTCGTCGTCCTCGGCTGCGGGGGCATCGTACGGTGCATCGTCTGCGGCCGCTACGGCGGCGGCGGCGGCAAATGCCGCGGCGAGTCACAAGAAAGTGCCGTTGTCGACGCGTGTCCTCGACGGGGTCGACGAACACGCCCAGTACCCGGGCAAACACGCGGCGTTGACGAGTCCGTTGCCCACGTGCGAGTGGGTCATGTTCAGCAACGGCGACAACATGTACAACGCCGCCTGGTTCAACACCGTCGCCCCGTTGGCCCTCTCCGACGCGTACGACGTCCTCGGCTGGGACTTTGTGACGCATCACCCGCGCAACGGCACGAACAACACGCCGATTCGGGTGGCGTTTGAACGGAAATTCGTCGATTTGGCGTCGGTGATGATTCGGGCGGAGCTGTTCGGCAAGACGAACTCGCGGTTCTTGAGCGAGGCGGTGTTTACGCGCGACATGTTTGCGCGGGACTTTGTGACGATTGAGAGTCTGCTGGCGTCGACGACGGTGGAGCGGACGCATTTGATTCATCAGTGTTTGCTCATGCATCAGTAGTAGAGTAGAGTGGGCGGGGTGTTTCTGTTGTGTGTTGATGCGTGGCGTGTTCCCCCCTCCCCTCCCCCTCTCCTCCTCTGCTCCTGTGTTTCGTGTTTTGCGTCTGCGCTGCTCTGCTGCAGGTTGCTCTTATCTGTACACTGCACTGTACTGAACACTGTACTGTACTGTACTGTACGGAATGGAACGGAACGGTGCAATGGTCCAGGGGCGGTCAACGCACCCGATGTCCAATCAGTTTGCTACAACCTCGTCATCATCTGCCTCTTCCACCTCTGTTCTGCCTTTGTTTCTGTCCCTGTCCCTTAGCTGCTGCAGCTGCTACTACTACTGCTACTGCTGTTGTTTTGCTTTTGTTTGCTGTTTTTGTTTGCTCGTTGCCGTTTATATGTATGCATACGTTTAGGAGCCTCTTCAATGATGTTGTCGAATGGGACGGCTGCTCTCGATGCTTCATCTCCTTGCCTCATGCTAGTGCCTGCAGTGCGTGGGTGCAGTGTGTGCAGTGCGTGTAGTGTGTAGTGCGTGCGTGCGTGCGTGCGTGAGTGTTCAGCGGGAGTTGGCCTATTTCTTTGGCAACAGTTTTGCCCCCCCCCCTCCGCCCTCTAATCTCACCACTGAACGAGAGGAGATGAGTAAGAGATAAGAGTTAGGTCAACCGATGTTTGCCCATCATTTGCTTTTCTTTTCTTTTCTTTCTTCTCTTTTTCTTTTCAGTTGAAAGAAAACTGTGGATGATGCACTGGAGCGATGTGACATCCCCAAACACCGGATAGAGAAAAGAACATAGGAAAAACTTAAAAAGAAACAATAATTAAAAAACAAAAAAGAAAGAAGCTATAAAAATGTCACCAGTCACGAACCTTCCAATTTCAAGTACAATCATAGATCACAGATCATAGATCACAGATCACAGATCACAGATCATAGATCATCATTGAACACACATACACGCAAACATGCAAGCGCAGACATTCTTAGTCGAGCGAACGAGTAAGTCCTCATAAACCGGATCAATCTCAGGACTGCCCACCGAGGCTTGTTCAATGTGGCAGCAGCCCAGTGTAGGAGACGGAGAGAGCGAGACAGAGAAAGTGGGTGAAGATGAGGAGATGAGTTTTGGGGTTTTCATTTTTCATGCGTATCCTTGTTCTGTCGGGGGGGGGGGGGCTGAATGAGACGGCCTCGTTGGTCCCCTTCTTCGCACCTATTTTCTGCTAGTCAAGCAAATGAACAACCCCCTTCCCCTTCCCCAATTGAGCTCTGGTAGGATTGCATCGATCGAGAAAATGCGATAACTTAAAGTGCGTTATGAAAGGATTGCCGTCTCTCATGTGCTTCTTCATCGTTGCCGTTTGGAGGATGCTAGTACGCTAATTGCCGTTTGGAGGATGCTAGTACGCTAATATGTTTGTTTGATTACTTTATAATTTGATTTTGATTGTATACCTACACCATTTAAGACTGCGCTACCAAAGGAAAGTAAACATAACAAAGAATCCATCGACGAGGAGACCAGAAAAAGAACAGAGACAGACCACCCACGCCCATGATGAGACCTTCCCTCCTGGTCACGGGGCAGTGTATATATATGTGTATGTGTGTGTCGTGTGTAATAGCCGGGGACGAAACGATTTATTTGGCAGGAGATTCACTGTACGCCGAATAGCCTGAATCTACTTCTTGCGGGGAACGAATCATCTTCGTCTCGTTGGCCGTGCCCGTGACGAACGGTGACACGAGGAAGGCACCCACCAAGGCGAAGATGAACGCGATGATGTAGCAGAAGGCCGCGAATCCTATGTATACATCAAGTTATATGGTGTGATAAGATAGGCGGGTGGACAAGACTTACCGTAGCCACCCTTGAACGATGTGTAGGCGTCTTCGACTTCGCTGGAATTGTTCACACTGCTGTCAGTGACGTTGTTGTAGGCCGCGGCCATACCACCCGCAGCAGCACAAAAGCCCAAGAAGACAATCGCTGCCGCACCATACCACAAGGAAACGGACACCTTCGATTTGCTTCGCTCGAAGAAGGCACGTGATTCGACGGTCAAAGTATCAGCGGACATCTTCTTTTTCTTTTTTTAAAAGCGATCAATACTCAGCCTATTATATGACTCAAACGAAGCGATAACTTTCCCTTTGATCTTTACGTTGCCTCCTACTCCTTTTTTCTTTTTCCAATCGAAGTCCAATCCGATTGATTGAACAGCTCTGGCAACAGATCTTCGCTGAAAGGCCTTTGTCGTTTGTCGCTTGTCACGCACTGACATTTAAACGACAAACGACAAACTGGAGCCTGCAGCTGATGACAAATGTCAAACGACAGACTTCAGCCGACAAACGACAAACGACTTGGATACGCGAACAGCTTTCGCTGTCGACAAAATAGGATGGCGAACAAAATAGGTAGCATAACTTTTCGATCTTCTCCTGTCAATCGAGCTGCGCACGATTGTTGTAGTTGTACCTTTGTTGTTGTCAGAAAAACAAACAAACCGAGAGAAACACCATGTCCGCTGATACTTTGACTGCCACATCGCGTGCCTTTTATGAGCGAAGTAAATCCAAGGCTGCTGCATCCTTCTTCTTGGCTGCTGCATCCATGGTGTTTCTTGGATTTTGTGCTCAATCTGGAGGAGAATCGTCCGCGTACGGCAACCTCAACGATCTGCCGTACATCTCTGGCACACAATCGGATATCTTTGAATCCTACCGATCCGGCTACGGTACGTGAACTTGGTGTGGATCTTCCCGCGCGAAAAACTATTCTTACCGAGCTGCATCGTTTTGTACAATGCCGTTGTTAGGATTTGGTGCGTTTTGCTTCATTTTGTCGTTCATTCTGATGGTCTCCGCGGCGTTCTACACGTCACCGTTCATCACGGGCAGCAACAACGAACGATTGATGCTTCGTGCGCCTCAAGAAATCGACACTGGTGAGTTCCTTTTCGTTTGCTGTATTCGTCCACTTTCTCTCACATCATTCCTTTTTCCTTGTTTCATACAGGCTATTCCTACAACAACAACCCTGCTGCGTCGGCCCCGACGGTGTAAACGGACATCGCTTACTCGCAAAGAAAGTACACACAAACACACAAACACACACACATGTATCCAACCCCCCATAATCGTAGCCGTTAGAAAATGTGGTCTAAGTCAGTTTCGCTGTTGCTTCCCTCTCTGTTTCTCTTTGTTTGTTTGTTTTCTTGTCGGACGGAGGAGGAGAAGAAGAAGCACTGCACCGAGTTTAACATATATATTAACACAACCCCTCAACCATAATATCCACGAATGACTCTTTTTAAACTTTTCGACAAAGATCTTTTACTCGATTACTACAGCAGCTAAGAAGTGGGGGAGGGGGGTGGGTGGGGAGGCGGACAGGAAGTCGTGTTGGGACCGAAAAGAGAACAGAGACCACAAAATACACAGGACGATTTTTTTTTAGTTTTTGTCCGAATCCGAGTATGAAAGACCTGTGTTCCAACAAGGAAAGATTAGCTGTCGCTCATGAGACACAAGCACAGAGTTGTTCGATGTACAGCAGGCAGTACCTGTATCGATTTCTTGTGGAGCTCGAAGAACTTTCTTTTCATTGGCCGACCCGTTGATCAACGGAGAAATATAAACAGCAGCCGATGTCATCACGAAAAAGGCCAAAATGAAGACAAATGTCGCAAATCCTGACACACACAAAATATCATCGGGTTAGGGGCGAGAACGAATATATCGACGACTGTTGCGAAGAGACGGCTATCACTCACCGGAGCCACCAAGAATGGCGTGGTACGACGCTTTCTGATCACTGCTCAAATTATCGTAATCCAAACTGTTGTTGGCAGCGGAAGCTTCACCACCGGCACATGCTGTGAAGCCAAGGAACGCCAAACCAATAGCAGAAACTGCTATTGACAGCGCCACCTTGCCCTTGGCTCGTTCATAGAAATCGCGCGATGCAGGAGTCAGTGTATCAGCAGACATTTTTTCGTTGTTTTGTTTTGCTTTAACCCGAACGAGATACTTCACTCAGCCGAAAGTAATACTACTATTTCTGATGAAAATCCTAGGCCTTTCTCATCCGTCGAAGCTCTTTCGCATCCCACTTGCTCAGCTGCTGATCAGACGCGACGACGCGACGACGAAAAACGAAAAAAAGATACAGCCAACTTTGTACGTAATGACGTCATGAAGAACGCTTTATTCAACGTAAACATTGAGTCCTTTTCGTACAATACGTGTACGTGCATATTGTTTACTAAGGCCCATCGCTTAAGCATACGTCCAACACTCTCGTATGTACGTCATGTCGTTTCATTTTTGGCTGGCACTTTCACGCCGCCAGTTCGAACAAAGGACCAACTGTCACGCGGCATGGCATTGGATACATTAGTGATTGACGGACAGTATCAATACCCCGATTTCTGATTTCGTGGACATCCTTTTTGTGTCGGAAGGAGTATTTTATTCGCGAGACGTGGGTGTTATTTTTATTTTTTGTGGGTTTTCGACAGTACCGCCCAGTTACCTGAACAGGATCCGACGTCCATCATGTCGTCACGACAACAAACATCTTCCCATCATGCGATGTGGAAGAAACTAATCGATATGGGATTGTTTGAGGAAAGCTATTCCCAGTGTATCAATGCCTCTTTTCAGTTTCTTTGTCCCGACGGTGACAGCAACTGTTTCTCGCTCAAGGTACCGCACCTACACCTGCACCTATATCTCTCCCAGTCGACTCACTCACCTCTCTACCCCTCCCCTCCCCTCCGTTCTATAGGATTTGATTCACCGGGGCACCTCCATCCTGACGTTTCTCAACTTGGACGTCGACAAGGACTCCAACTTCGCGGTGATGGATTTGTTTCGTCTGTTCGATCGTTCCGGACGGGGCAATGTCTTTCTCGAAGACTTTGTCCTGGGTATCATTGAGAAAGTCAATACGTTGCATGAAGACCTCGAGACGCTGCAGAAAATCGCCGATCACATGTTGCAGGTGGAAAGTCGGTGCACCGAATTGGCGACGTTGCTGGAAAAGGGCTCGTCGAGTGACCATTTCGCCAAATTCAATTTGCATTTGAAAGCCCACAGTCATCCCATTCGTACCCAAATTCGTTCGGTGAAGACGGCGCATAACTTGTCGGCGTTGGACCGAGACACCCTCGTGCGTATCTTCCGTACGGCGTTGACCTATGCGGTCGCCGATGCGACGCATTACTTCCGGCTGTCCAATTCACGGCTGGCGAAACTGGTCACGAAGCCTACGATAGATGCCTCCTCGTCGTCTTCATCGTCGGTGGCGGGTGTCCACGGGGACGGAGCGTCGTCTTCCTCGTCGTCGTCGTCGATGTTGCGGTCGAACACGCGGTCCCTGTGGGCCTTGGTCACCGCGGTACCGCACGGCACGGGGCATGGGTATCAATTGAATACCGATGCGACGTTGAGTGGTAGCGGTGGCGGCGGTGGCGGCGGTGGGGATGGGGGTCATGGCGATGGTGGCAGCGGGGGTATCCACGACGGCCACTCGTCCTCGTCCTCTGCCGCGTCTTCTGCGTTGGATCATTATGCGGGTAGCAGTATGCGGCAATACAGCGGCGGCGCTGGCGGTGGTGGTGCTGGCGGTGGTGGAGGTAGTGGAGGCGGCGGTGGCGGCGGTGGTGGCGGCGGCGGCGGCGGTGGCGGCGGTTTCAACGGCATCTTTCCCGGTGGTCCACAGCACCAACCGCTCAACGAAGACGGTCTCGGGCACTTGTTACGGGACTTGCAAGCGTCTCAACTGTTGCCCTTGGACTTACACAGCGCGTTACACCGCACGGTGGCGGCGGATACCTCCCAGTTGCACGTCCTGCAAGACGCGTTGTTGGCGCTGAACAACCTCTTTACGCTGCGTTGTTTTGGTCCGCAACTGACCAGTTCGTTTGATTACGACGTCTTGGCGCTGCCGCCGTCGAATGCCGCCTTTGCACCCATCAACAACAACAACAGCAACCAGACGGGGGAAGGCGCGATGCTGCAGAAGCTACAGCGTCAGTTGACTGGCGGCGGTGGCCATGGCAGTGGCGGTGGCGGTGGTCGACACGGCCACCCCCACCACCATGGCCACCATGGCAGCGGTGGTACCGCCATCAACCCCAGTGACGCGGCGTTGCAGGCCGAATTGACGAAGAAGGTCCACGAGTACCGCGCCCTGTTGCACGCGATCCCCACGGGCGAGGCAGGCCACAGTGCGACGGCCTCCTCCTCCTCCACCGCGGCCTCGTCTTCGTCCGCTTCGTCGTCGGGCAATGCGACGGCAGGCAATGCCAGCGGTGGAACGACCTCCGCTGCGTCCTCGTCGGGGGCGGCGGGGTCATCGTCCTCGTCGGCCACGGCGGCCTCCGGAGGGGCAGCGACTGGCGGCGGCGGCGGCGGAGGAGGAGGAGCCACGGCCACGGCGAGTGGTAGCGTCGAGTTCGCGAGGGGCACGACGGACGGTGTCCTCGAGAGTGCGCTCGCCGCGCAGCTGCTGACGACGCAAGAGGAGCTCTTACGCTGTCGCCGCCGTATGTCGGTGCTGGAGCTGCTCCAGACGCAGGTGGTCAGCGAGGCGGGGCTGAATGCGTTGGCCAGTGACCTCTTCTCTGGTGGCAGTGGAGCTACTGGAGGCGGTGGAGGCGGTGGAGGTGGCAGTGGCGGTGGGGCACAGGCGGCGCGCGTCAGTCCGTCGGCGGAGGACATGGCCCGCAAGTTTTTGCCCTTCTCGGCGCTCTACCACGAATCCGGCACAGCTACCACCACCACCGCCGCCAACAATAACAGCAACACCAACAGCAACACCAACAACAACAAGCGACGAAAGGCCCTGTTATCGGCGATTTCGGCGGTCCCCGCGTTGTCTCCGGCCCTCGGTCCGGACATGACGATGGCGACGGGCACCGCCGCTGGGACACCCACCGGCGCCGCAGCCGCCGCCGCTGCCGCGTCCGCCCCGTTCTCCTCGTTGCCCTTTGCCGCCCAACACTTCGCATCGCTGACCACGAGCGCGGAGGACACGTCGTTCGACCGCATTTTGCAGGAGCTGCAGCTGCTGGGCGCCGCGTTGGCGGAGCGGGCGTCGGAGCAGTTCCCGCTGGGCCTGCTGCTGGAGTGTCCGCAGGCGGTGCTCATCGACCCCCGCGACGTCAAACTGCCCCCAACGATCTTCTTGCAGGCATCGCAGGCGTCACAGCTGCCGCCGTTGAACGCCAACACCAACGCCAACGCCCACCACGGGGCGTCGAATGCCTCGCTGCCCACCGTCGCCAGTCAGCAGCAGCTGCTTCAGCGAGAGCGTAGCAGTCGCGAGACGACCTCTTCTACAGTACCACCACCGGTACCACCACCCGCCTCTGTACCGACGATGGAGGCGGTGCCCGCCCTGCTACAGAGCTGTGACGCGCTTGCACGCGACCTACACGACGAGCTCCGCCGCCGGGTCGAAGCCGCCGTGTTGAAAGACGCCCAATCCGCCGACAGCAAACTCGCCGAACAACGCACCGCGGAACAGTCGTTGCATCTCGAACAAGCGGAATTCGAACGCAACGAGTTCCTGGCGCTGTCGGTGGAGATGCAAGTGCTGCGGGAGAAAGCGCAGAAGAACGCGCGCGACGAGGTGCACGTGAAGCAGATGGAGGCGCGCAACGCGGAACTGACGCGGCGGGTGCGCGACTTGGAAGAACAAGTGCAACAATGGGCCGGTAAAGGGAACAACAACAACAGCAGCAATAGCGGGAGCGGGAGTGGGAGCGGGAGCGGGGCGGCGAAACCGCCGCCGCTGCACCACCACGGCCATCATCATCATGGCGGCCACCACGGTGGTGCCCAGAACCCCAGTCAGTCCCAGCCGACGGTGGGTGGCGGTGGCAGTGGTACTGGTGGCAGTGGCACTGGTGGCAGTGGCAGCGGTGGTCCGAGTGGTGCTGCCGGGGCCGACTCGATCGCTCAGTGGCAACAAAAGGTGGCCGAATGGCAAAAGAAATACGAAACGCAGGCGAATGAACTCGAAACGGTCGCCAAAGAGAACCAACGACTCAAATCGGCGAACAAGGTCTCGGAGCAGCGAGTGAAGTCGGCGTTGCAAGATCAAATGGCGTTGCATCATCAAATCCAAGCGTTGGAAGAGGAAGTCATGGTCACCAAGACGACGATCACGAAGCTCACCCGCGAGTTGGAAGAACAGCGGGGGCTACGGTCGTTCAAAGAGGACGCCGAGCGGCGGATGTTTGATTTGACGAAAGAACTGGGCAAACGCGACGTGGAGTTTGCCGAGGCGAAAGAAACGGCCTCGCTGGCGAACAAATACCACAACGATTTGATTGTCGCCGAACGGGCCATTGAAACGCTCGAGCAGCGGGTGGCCGAGTACGCGGTGGAATTGGAGAAAGGCGCCGTGGCCGTGCAGCAGTTGGAGAATTACCGCGAGCAGTTGCGGGCGAAGACGAAAGAAATCCGTGACTTGTCGTTGCATATCCACGGGCTCGAATCGCAGTTGAAAGACGTGGGTTACCTGCAGCACCGTGTCCAAGAACTGTCCGACGAGCTGCAGGACGCGAAGTTGAAAGGCGAGAAGATTCCCGGCCTCCTCGCTGAGATTGCTCGTTTGCGTGGGGGCACACGGGCGTCGATCAAAGCGTTGGCCGAACAGGACAAGCTCCTGTCGCATCAGAAAAGCCGGGTGAAAGCGCTGGAGAAGGAGAACGCGCTGTTGCGCAATGACAACCGCGCGCTGCAGGACGTCGAATTGAAACTGAAAGAAAGCCACGCGGAGGTGAAGCGGCTGTTGACGATTGTGAACGAGGTACAGCAGTTGAAAATGGGGGTGCGCAATGCGGAGGAAGAGAAGAAGAGCATGGAGCACCAGTACAAGAAGATGCGCAAGTTCATGAACCAGTCGGTGCTGATCAACAATACCACGGGCGGTGCCGCTGGCGGCAGTGGCGGAGGAGGGGCAGACGGCGGTGGTGAAGGTGGAGCCGGCTCGTCTTCATAGCCCACGCGATAGCACAGTGCAGTAGACTTCGGTGTATGTGGACGGGGGTGTGGACGGTAACGTGGCTGGTCGTCCTTGGGGCATGGATTGCTGCCCTTTTTTTATGTAATTCTCAAGTGCAGAAGTACTCCCATGGCAGTATTCATGGAAACAGCGTTAAAACGAGGTGGTGGGTGGTGGGTGACGGGGTGGGGCATTGCTGTATACGAGGTGAAAGTGGTGGGGGATAAGCAGCAGGTGACCCCAGACCGCCACTCAACCCCAACCCCAACAACCCCAACAACCCCAAATCTGGGTCTGCAGGAGCGGGCAGCGGACCATCGTGTGTCGCAGCTCGAGCGGAAGGTGCGTGTCGCGCATCTTCAACAGGCAGCAAAACTGCCGCTGCACGAAAAATTTTGATGACAACGTCACAAAAGAGATTCTTCTTTCGTTTACATACTTCTATACACCATAGAGTTACCATGAGATTGATTGTGCATTTGTTGGTTGTGTTGTTGGGTGTTTTGGCTGCCGTGTCCGCCAAGCAAAATTTACGTGAGACGCAGAAGTCACCTGCGACGGAAGTGGCGGCGGCTCCCGTGAAGAAGACTGTCCACGCCTCGTGGACGGAACCTTTGCACACGATCCCTGCCTCTGATGCCTTTTCTAAGCGCCATATCCAGCAAACCGGCAAGGTGGTGGGTATCAGTGCCTATGCGAAGGAACACTTCGCGCCATTGCGCAAGGAACTTGATACTGAAGCAGCGGACATTTCCGTCGAATCAAGAACCGAGAAGCCGAAGAATTCGGTCATTAGCTATGCCCCCAGTGGTTTCTTAGCCCATCTGTTTCATGGCGCGGCCTCCGCATGCGATGCGACGGATTTTGACGTGATTGCGAATCGTGTCAATTTCTGTGCTCCCGCCGGTCCATACTCCACCGCCACTACGATGATGGTGACCGCGAACAAGAAGACGGAGAATTACAACATCGTCATGACCGAAAACTACTTCACCGACAACGAGTGTGGCATGATCATGAGCGCCAACGCGATGAACTACGGCATTTTGGGTGGCTGTGCCTATGACACCAGCGAGTCGTCGTATTTTTCCAACGATTTCGTGCGCAACGTGAACGAAATCACGATCAATGGGGAAGGTGTTCTTTTCCGTAACTATCGTTCGAATGTGGGCTGTGCCCGTGCGAACGACAAGGAGTTGCAATCGGTCGAGTTCCGTCACAGTGGCTGCCGTGTGAAGGAGGATAGCACTTCGATGCGTTACGAGTGCTACGAAGGTCGTCCGGCGAGGGTATCGTATTCGGACAGTGCATGTTCGGTCTCCCCGTCGTACGATACCGCTCCGCAGGACTGTGCGAACGGCATCATGTCTACGTTCGTGTGTATGGAGCCGTAAAGGAACAGAAGCGTAGTCATGATACTGATACCCATGCCTTCGAAACGCTCGCTTTTGCTGCCGCTGGTGGTGCGACAGAGCCGACATTCCCATTTACCATACAATTCCTGTCCCATCTCTTCCCTCGTTTCTTATGCCCTCCCCACCCCCTCTTTTCTTTTGTACCCGTTTGCTCTTTTCATTCTTTTCTTCTTAAATGACGTCACTGGTGCCGTTGTCGTATGAAAGATCGTATTGTAGGTCTCGTAGAATACATTCAACCCCCCTCTTCCTCCCTACCCGTTGGTATCTCACATTTTCTGTTTTTTCCAGTTTTATTTCTTATCTCCCATCACCCCGCGAGCCTCTGTTGAGGGTGTGTGTTCTGTTATTATGGTCGTTTCCAACGTATGTAGACCGAGTGGCGTTGTATATGGTGCAGGTGCCTATCGCTTCATTCAGGAAAGAGCATGTGGGCAGCTCGGCATGTCTCGTGCGGAACAAACGTATTGTCGTGACGTAGCGTCATCAGACCAGACCGGACGAAGAGGAAACGCACCAGAGCAATTCCAAAACGGATACAAATGTATTCGGAGACACTTAGCACGAAACACTAAATAAAGGCATACGGGGTGATGATACCGATATGGATACCAAAGCGCGCAACCCTGCACGTTGTTGAGAAGAATTTGCAGAATTAGCAGAACAACGTGAATCAGTCACAAGATCACAACAGTTTGATGTGCGACATCTTGAGAGAACTAAGAGAAAAAAGACACTTCTTGAAAAGGAACACCTTTCATGGTTCATAGAAACCGCTTCCCGACAGAAGCACCCTCACTCAGCAATCACAGATCCCCCAAGTCCCCAAGTCCCTTCACCATTCTGGGTCCCTTGTGTCGCAGCAAACACAAAACCAAGTGTCGCGTATCTTCAACATGCAGAGAGCAGTTTCGTCGTGAAAATTTAGAGCTCGCCTCGACGAAAGTGTCACAAAAGAATTCCTTCTTCCGTGTATACATACTGTAGAGTTACCATGAGATCGATTGTGCATTTGTTGGTTGTGTTGTTGGGTATCTTGGCTGCCGTGTCCGCCAAGCACAATTTGCGTGAGACACAGAAGCCACCTGCGACGGAAGTGGCGGCGGCTCCCGTGAAGAAGGCTGTCCACGCCTCGTGGACGGAACCTTTGCACACTATCCCTGCGTCTAATGCCTTTTCCAAGCGCCATATCCAACAAACCGGCAAGATGGTGGGTATCAGTGCCTATGCGAAGGAACACTTCGGGAAGGATGTTGACACTGCGGACATTTCCGTCGAAGGGAGCACCGAAAAGCCGAAGAATGCGGTCATTCGCTATGCTCCCAACGGGTTTTTAGTCCATTTTTTTCATGGTGCGGCCTCTGCATGCGATGCGGAGCAAATCGATTTGGTTGCGAATCGCGTCAATTTCTGCACCAATTCCGGTGGCCCGTATTCCACGGCCACTACCATGATGGTGACCACCAACAAGAAGACGGAGAATTACAACATCGTCATGACTGAAAGCTACTTCGCTGACAACGAATGTGGCCAGGTCATGGGTGCTAACGCGCAGAACTACGGTATCTTGGGTGGCTGTGCTTACAACCCTAGTGAAGGGGCATATTTCTCCAACGATTTCACGCGCGACGCGAGCGATTTGATGCTCAATGGTGTTGAAGGTGTTCTTTTCCATACCTATCGTTCGAAGGGAGGCTGTACCAATGGAAACGACAAGGAGTTGCAATCGGTCGAGTTCCGCCACGGTGGCTGCCGTGTGGACGACGATGGCACTTCGATGCGTTTCGAGTGCTACCAAGGTCGTCCGGCGATGGTGTCGTACACCGACAATGCTTGCTCGGTCTCCCCGTCGTACAATACGGCCCCGGAGGACTGCTCCAGCCATGACATGGCGAAGTTCGTGTGTTTGACACCGTAAAACAGAAGCGTCGATAACGATGCCTTCGCACTGACCTTCCCCATCCCTATTCCCATTCCATTCATATTCCCATTTCGTCATCATATCTCTCCCCTCTTTTCCCTCTCCGTTTACTTCTCTGTTGTTCTCTTTTACTTACCCCGTTGGTACCGATTCATTCTTTTTGATTGAGATAGTTCAACTGACGACTATCGTATGTGGCGATTACTGATGAGAGCGTATCGCGGTCTCGTAAATAGAATACATCCCCTTCCTTCCTCCCTCCCTCCGATGGCAAAGGTAACCTGTTCTGTATTTCCCAGTTTTTAATTCATATCTCCCACCGTCTCAACGAACATCTGGTACAATGGATTTCAACGTGTAGAACGAGCCGGAGAGTGGCGTTTGCGATGCCGCGCGGTGTAACAATTCACAAAACCGGGTTGACGTCGGCCCTGCTGCGGGCGTGTTCTCTTTAGGACAAGAACGTGTGTGAAGCACGGCCGGCGTCACTTGTGCTGTGCTGCACTGTTGCTGGTAGTACGTGCTCATTTGTAGACGTCACTACCCCAGTGGCGGCCGTTTCTCCGCCCCCGACATTGTGAGCGCCTGACGCAGCTTCGCCACTTGTTGTCGACACGGCGTATTGATCCAGATGACATCCGCGCGGATACCAAAGGGGCGCGTAAAACCCCGTACGTACGTAGTTCAGGACAATGTCGATCTCTGCGACGTTGAACCATGGTTACCCTTGTACCTGTGGAAGAGCAAGGGAAACGTGGGGGGTTGGGCAGATGTGGCCAGTGCAAGAAGTGGTGGCTGACGCCTAATGTACGAAACGATGAGCTTGGACCTCTAACGTAGACTGCACATAAATATAAATGCACAAGATGGTCAAACGGCAGGAGGACTACATGCTACAATACATACTAGTAAACCTGGTAAAGGACTACGTTCACCAGGGTTCAGGACTACGTCATCGTCATCACGCGGTGATTCGTCGTCTCTCTTCTCTCTTTCTTCAGAGTTCTTCTTCTACTTCTGTGGTCGGGAAACTGGGAAATACAATTGAATTGGTACACTAAGACCAATTCGTTTCCAAAGAAAGAAGGAATGAAGAATACAACAATGAGTCAAGGTGGTGTCAAGGTGACTCGACAAGAATGGCTGGAGACCTTATTTCGGTATTTGTTGCCGTGTCCTGAAGGAGTGGAACTTAGCCAACTTGGTAATGAAGTACCTACAAGCCAATGCAGTGAAAAACTTCCCAAGTATGCAAAAATACCCAAGATCGACAACCGCTTTCATTTCCACGATGGGCGTCTATACGCTGTTCCTCCAGAAAACGAGAAACCAGTGCCAACGGGTCCGATTGGACCGATCGATGAGTCTGCTGACCAATTCTACGGATTTCTCAAGGAACAACCCACGAATTCAGCCCTACTGAAAGAGGAGTTAGAAGAGTACTTCACTCGTTGGAGGGAGGCGTATCACCACCGGGCTGTATTCGCCGGTGTCCTGAAATCGCTGGTGAAACGGAAGTTTCTTCGCTTCGTCCACAAATCGAAACGGTATGTTCCAAGTTTCCGTGATCCGTTGGTCCGAAGAGCTGCCCGTAGCGCCTTGTCAGTACAAGAAGGAATCTTTGTCGGCGAAATCAAGTTTGAACCCGCCAAACCGATTCCGCCGGGGGAGAGACTGTCCACGACGCTGTCGATCCGAAACGACCGCGATGTTGACGTGTCGATTGAGCGGACGGAATGGTTTCAGCAGCACTCCCATCTCTTCTCCATCACGGACAAGCTACCATTGATCGTGCCGGTGGGATCGACGGTGGAGCTGACTGTGGTGTACAGCTCGACCAGCGTCGGGATTCATCAGAACAAATGCATTCTGTACATCGCTGGCTGCCAGTTCATGCGCGGATGTACAGCGTCCTCGGCCACTGCGTTGGCGGAGCACTTGCAACCGAGTGAACCTTACACGCGCCGAGAGCGTCGGCGTCGTGTGCAACGAAGAAACGTGAAAACGAGAGGAGATCGGCCTCCCTCGAAAGGCGGCATGCCGTTCACCGTGAAACTGACGAACCATCCCATTCCCCGCGGATTCGCAGACCGCATTGCGGGTGGAGAGTTACAGGAGGCGCTGCGCGATCTCCGAACGTCGTTATGGCAGGGCGAAACGGTACTCAACCGTGTCCAGTACGCGGAATTGTTCTCGAAGCTGCTCTACGCCGAAGAACTGGCGCGGCGGCAAGAACTGGAGTCGTATGGCCTCGACAATGTGCTTTTCACGAAGGAGGGACACCTGTACGTCATCGACGTCCCCGGTTTGTCGGAAAACCGACCCTCGGTTCAGGTGGGAGACAGTGTGGAAGTGAGTCTCGCGACGGTTCCGGAGTCTCTGCACGAAGGATTCGTCTACGCGGTCGAGCAAACGACGATTAAAGTGCGTTTCCATCATTCCTTCCATCGGTTGTGGACTGCCTCCGCGCTGTTCACGGTCGATTTCCGCTTCAAACGCACCCTGTACAACATTATGCACGACACGCTGTGCCGTATCGCTGCGGCCACCGACGACCGCGGCGACGTCTACCGGTCGATTCTCCTACCCCGTCACGACGAAGCCCATGACATGGACGTCCTGGCCAGCCAGCTCGACTCCCTCCGGCTGCTGCTAGAGGACGACGAGCAGGAGGAGAAGGAGCCGCAGTGGCAGTGGCTTAATGACCGTCTGAACGCGGAGCAGCGATTGGCCGTGCGCCAAATGGCGATGCCATCGCCGATGCCGCAGGGCGAGTCCCCACGACCCTTTGTTCTCTTCGGACCGCCGGGAACGGGCAAGACGTCGACGTTGGTCGAGGCCATTGGGCAATTGCTACGCCTCCGCCACCAACGACGAGCAGCGCACGTGCTCGTCTGCGCACCGAGCAATGCGGCGGCGGACGAGATCGTGAAACGGCTCGCCGCGACCAATGTCAGCGACGCGGATCTCTTCCGTCTCCACGCGTATTCCCGTCGCGTGGAGGACGTGGACCCGCTGTCGGTGGGGCGCTACAGCGGCAGCAGCAGCCGCAGCAGCAGCCGCGGTAGCAGTAGCGGCGTGGGCGACACGAGTCATTTCGTGATGCCCCCGATCGCCGATCTGCAGCGGTACCGAGTGGTGGTCACCACCTGCGCCACCGCCGCGAAGCTCTTCTACCAGGGCATGCCATCGACGCATTTCACCCACGTGATCATCGACGAGTGTGGGCATTGCATGGAACCCGAAGCCCTCAGCAGTTTCATCCACTTGGCGTCGGCGGCCACACGGTTGATTGTGGCGGGCGACCCAGAACAGCTCGGCCCGGTCATCCAATCGTCGGTGGCTACCCACGCTGGCTTGGCGATGTCGCTGCTGGAGCGATACACGTCGATGGTTCCGCTGTACCGCCGCCATCACGAGGACGGCCAATACGCCGAGACGTGGGGCTACAACCCCGCGTATATCGTGAAGCTGGTGCGCTGCTATCGTTGTCACCCCGAGATCATTCGCGTGCCCAACCGTCGCTTCTATCTCGACCAATTGATTCCCTCCGCTCCATTAGACGTCAGCCACCGCCTCTTGCACTGGCCACAGCTGCCCAACCCCACGTTTCCCTTGCTCTTCCACCGTTGCAACGGTGAGAATCTTCAAGAAGCGCATTCGCCGTCGTGGTTCAACATCGCCGAGGTTGAGACTGTCCTCGACTACGTGCGGGCGCTACACGCCTTTGGCATTCGCCATGCCGACATCGGCATTATCACGCCGTATCGACAACAAGTGAAGAAGATCCGCCAGGCGCTCGCACTGGAGGCGTCTGCGTCGTCTGCGTCGTCTGCGTCGGCAGCTTCGGCGTCGTTGGCGTCGGTGGCTTCGGCGTCGTCAGCGGCGTCAGAGGTGTTGGTCGGGTCGTGCGAGCAGTTCCAGGGACAAGAGCGGCAGGTGATCATCATTTCCACCGTGCGGTCATCGCCGGAGCTGCTGGAGCAAGATGCGCTCTTCAATTTGGGGTTTGTAGGGGATCGGAAGCGGTTTAACGTCGCTGTGACCCGTGCGCAAGCGTTGTTGATCGTGGTAGGTTCCCCACGTGTTCTCTGCGGCGATGAGCATTGGAAAGCGTTGTATGAGCATTGTCAAGCGAACGGGGCGTGTGTGGGCGATGTGACCTGGTCGGGTCCGGAAGAGGTCGAAGATCGCGCCGAAGAGGTCTTTGGAGGGGTAGAGGAAGAGAAAGGGGAAGCCGCTTCTTCTGCGGTGGTGGTGGATAAGGAAAGCGACATCAAGCCTCGTCCTCCGCCCGAGCCGAAACCGGTTCCCCCACCGACACCCACACCACGTCCCTCTCCGTCGCCGGCTGCGTCCATCACGGAGCCGTCGGATTCGCCTCGTGCGTCTGAACGGTAAACGCTGGCTGTACGTACGTCTGAAGACGTGTTTGCCGCTTTCTTTTCGTTTCTCTTTTGGTCTTGTTCTTGTTGTTCTTGTTGTTGTTCGGTGACTGGGGGCCGCCACGAGCTGGTCCTTGTCACTGGTCGATCGCTTCGTCGTGTCCCGTCC
>SMOI01000306.1:0-36915 GCA_008000375.1 Poteriospumella lacustris
ACCGACGGCGACGTCGAAACGGGCGAACCCACCGACGGCGAAACGGACGCAACCGGTACCATCGACGGCTTCGAGCTGGGCACCGACGTGGGCTCACCCGATGGCTTCGAGCTGGGCACCGACGTGGGCTCACCCGATGGCTTCGAGCTGGGCACCGACGTGGGCTCACCCGATGGCTTCGAGCTGGGCACCGACGTGGGCTCACCCGATGGCTTCGAGCTGGGCACCGACGTGGGCTCACCCGATGGCTTCGAGCTGGGTACGGACGTTGGGGATATTGTCGATGTCATAGTTGTTGCCAGAGTTGAAGGCGGGAAGGTTGGGTGCATGGATGGTGTTGACGTTCGTGTGTATGAGGGGGCGATGGTGGGTTTGTATGTTCCTGATGGTGCTCTTGATGGCCTTCTTGTTGGTCCAGATGGTGCCATTGTCGCTGCATCTGCATGACGTTTATGAATTGTACGTGGTTTCAGGACGATTAGACATGGAACTTACCGGCCGGGACCGCCACCAATAGCGTGATTAATGCAAAAAATACAGTTGAAATCATGGGGAAAAGTCCATCGAGATAATTATGGCGAGATTGGCGATCTACTATTTGGCCCTGGGGCAGCAAACGGCCGACTTGAAGATCGATCGTTGCGGGAAATGTGAAACGTCGACGCACTTCCGCCTGCCATCAGTCCAACCTTCGACGCTGAACATCTGCCAACTCACTTTGCAGGAATGCCGCTCTTGCGCTACTAATGTTTCCCATTTTGGACGACTTTTGAAGTGGTGTTGGCAGCACAGAAAGAGACAAACTGAACCGTTGATGACGACTAGGTATCTTTACATGTGCACATACCAGTCTCTTACCTTTCCTCTCAGTTCTTCCACATCCTTTCGACTACGAACAGAGTTTGCTTATCAACTCAAACATCTGTTAGAAGTGTCACGTGCATAGTAATGTGCTGAGACTGATTTTTGTCGTCTGATGAGGTGTGGTCATGACCGCAACGGATAACCGCAACGGCTCTTGTCAAGTTGTAACTTCGTCATAAATGACCGTTATGAGATTATTGTCATGTAGTTACACGCAGCTTTTATTTCTCTACACTTGTTGCATGCAGCTGATCTGCTGGTTGTACTACCAAACCATAAATATTTCATTTGGAAACTCAAAGATTGAGCTCTGTTTGGAAACTGTGGGTGTGCACTTGCATATATACATGATGACGATGACACCGCCGAGGCGCGGAGATGAGGCGCAGCGGCGCAGAGGCGCGGTCTGTTGGTGGATCTCGAGAGCCTCACTCAGTTCGTGTTCGAAAGCGATGTCATCGGAAAGGAAAGAGTTGAACAAAGTGAGGACTACTTTCCCATTGGACAATTGACGAGAGCTCTGTTGCCGACTGAACTTTCTTGGTGAAAAGTCGTGCATTTATGTGGGCACCGATTTTCGTGGTTGTGCGAATCCTCGTCCTGCATCTCATTTCGTTGCCTACAAGCATTGGTTATCGATTTATCCAACGTTCTCACGTTGTCAGTCGCAATCCACAAGTATCTGTTCATTCAGCGCAGCTGGGTCATCATGATGTAGATCCAAAATTCGCTGGGTCGTTGGAGGAGAACTCGTTCGAAATCCAGCGCAAGAATGTCGACAGAGAACTTCCAAGCGGCGCCCCCGAATCAACGTTCTCCGATCTCTTTCGTCATTGTGCTCCATACATCGCAATGCACCGCAACTCGGCGGTGGTGATTCATTTTCCGAGTCGCGTTTTCAGTGAGCCGACAGCGTTAAGAACGTTGATGGACGACGTCGCAATCCTCCACCTACTTGGGCTCAAGCTCATCCTCGTGGCGGGCATTCGTGAGAAGGTGTTGGATCGTCTCTCTGCAGAGGGCTTGCAGCTGAGGCTGCATAAAGGCATGCAAGTCACCGACAGAAAGGTTCTCCAGTTCGTGAAGGAGGAGTCCGGCGTGGCACGCTTCGAGATCGAGTCGGCTCTGGCGAAGGCTTTCGGGGGAATGTTCACCCAGCGAAGTACCACCCTGGTTAGCGGCAACTCTTTCTATTCGGCGAAGCCGCTGGGTGTGCGAGATGGAGTTGATCTGCAGTCCACGGGCGAGGTACGTCGGGTCGAGACCGAGAACATTCGTAAACGTCTAGACGCAGGGGACATAGTTCTTCTGACCTCCGTTGCCCACTGTGCGTCGGGGGAAATCTTTTACGTTCCATCTGAAGGCTTAGCTGCCCAGTGCGCAATCGACATCAAAGCGTCAAAAGTTGTGTTTTACACAGAGGACCGCTTGGTCGACCGCGCACTGCAGAAGTCTGTCCAGAGTCTTCAGATTTCCCACGCGAAGCAGCTTCTGAACGACTTTGGAATCCGCGAAGGTGATTACATTCGTTCTGAAGATGCCCAGGGTCCGCAATCGACTGTCGCTTCTTCATCGTTCGTCAATCTCCTCGCCAAGTAAGTCGCCGAGGCCCGTACCACGTACCACGTGCAGCGCATTGATACTCATCTGCTGTCTCATACCGAAGATGCGTAGCGGCTGTGAATGGCGGAGTCACCAGAGCCCATCTGATACCGCCTTTGGCCGGGAGTCTTCTGGAGGAGTTGTTCACGAGAGACGGGTCTGGGGTTCTGATCTCGCGTGACGTGTATGAAGGAATTCGTGCCGCCCGCGACTCGGACATCGCGGCCATCCAGGAGATCCTCAAGCCTCTTGAGGTGGAGGGAGTGTTGGTGCCGCGAAGCCGCGAGGTCCTCGAGAAAGAGCTGAAGCACTGCCATGTCTTGGCCAGAGACGGCAGCGTGCTGGCCTGCGCCATGTTGATCCCTTACGAAGACTCGCAGGCTGAGATTGCGTGCCTCGCAGTGCACCCGTCCTTCCGCTGCGAAGGCCGTGGCGAGGTGTTGCTGGCGTACTTGGAGCGCGTGGCGCTCTCGATGGGGACGCGGTCGCTCTTCGTTCTGAGCACGCGCACAATGTTGTGGTTCGAAGAGCGAGGCTTCGTACCGGCCGACCCTTCGTCCCTCCCGCCCAGTCGCGAGTACAACGAGCGGCGCGCCTCGAAAGTGTACACCAAGCGCTTGGGGACGGAGCGGGACGTATCTGCGGAGGAGCTGCTGTGGAATGTCTTTCGCTGACTTTTACAAAGTAAAACCAAGAAACTAAGTGTTGTGCGAGGCTCTAAATTAAGGAGGGAGAAAAAGACAGAAAGAGACAGAGAGAAAGAGAGATGAAGAGAGTGGGCGAGGGTGAGAGAGAAATGATCGGTGAGTCGCGTCGTTAAGGCCGGTATTCTCGGAATTGTGCCTCGAAATCGCGCATTTTTTGCACAATTCCGGTCTGAACCTTCGCTACCACAGCCTTTTGCACATCACGCGTGAGACCGGTCGTTTTCCAAGACGGAGTCAAGACGATGTCATCGAGTTGGTCGTTGATGGCTTCGCCGATGTCCACCGACAAAGAGACGGTGCTGCCGTTGTGATCAACGGAAGCCAAAACAGAAAAGTCCCATTCGTACATGAACCTTGCGCGGCCCCGTACGTGAGTAATATTGGCATGGCCTTCAACTTTGGACGGTTCGGAAAAAGTGACTGAGCCATCGCAAGCAGTGCCATCGAAGATCTCTCGAATTTTCCCCTTTCCCCACGCGGAACAGTCTCTCTCCTCCCAAGTTTGAGCGGCATTCCACGCAGATGCTTCATGAACAGTTCTTCCAGCTTCCGATGGCGATGCAGTGGCAGGACTGATGGGTTTTGGTGTTGTATCTCCGATAAGGGCCGCATCTTGGGGGCTCAAAGTTCGATGAAAATAGGGCAATTTAACGGGTTTTGGGTCGTTTCCAGACATCTTATCTAAAGCCACACAATGAATAAGACAGAAAATGAGCGCGAGACGATCAATACACTCGTTTGTGGAGGTATTTTGGACGGCAATCGACGACTGCCGCTTCTTGTGCCGTCGTAGCGTCACTTCTAGAACTCGGCCTCGTCGTCGTCGCGCATCGACGTTTTTCCGCCTTTCCGTATTTTCGAACCCTCTTTTCGTTCGGAATCCGAAAGGACCCTGTTGATTGGGATTGATGTTCGTTTGATATTCTGACGAGCTTCACGTTCACAACCACAAGCTACATCAAGGCTTCCATCGCATCTCCTGCTACTGTGAATCATGGCATCTCTGTGTATTTGTGGTTTCTGTATTCCGTACAGTGTGCTGTGGCCTGCGCTCCTGTTCGTTTTGAAGCAGATTTGGGACTTCATCCGTGGTGCGAAAAAGGAAGAAGCAAACGCTGACGTGGCAAAAGGAGACGAATCTGCGACAAAGGGCTCTGTGATGACGAAGTCAGAGTACTGTGGATATTTGGGAGACCTGAAGGGCATGGACCAGTATCAGGCTCTGATACGCAACTCTGAAAATACCGAGGCATTCTTCATTTTGAAGTTCACAGCCTCTTGGTGCAAACCATGTAAAGCCCTCGCACCTGTGTTTGAGAAGGTGGTGAATGAGCAGCAGGAAAATGTTTACGCGATCAGCGTCGATGTCGACGATTTCGATGAACTGGGAGCGAAATATCATGCCGTGCTGTTGCCCATGGTTGTCGCTCTACACCGCGGCGAGAAGGTGGAAGTATACCACGGAAAAGATGAAGCGGAACTTCGCAGCTTCGTGACTTCTCTTGTTTCGAAGAAGAAGAAGTAGATCCTCTCGATGCGCTGCTGTACATATCCCGCCCTCATTGTAGGTGTGTGCCTGAGCCTTCTCCGCGTCTCGCGATGGCCCTGTATCTGTCCATGTCGCGACTGTATTGTAAAGGTCTGTATTATGTTCGTTTTGTCTCTGTAGTTGTCCGTGCCGTCTGGGCTCTGGCCTCCTGTAGATTAAGAAGAGTGTGACTGTGTGCGTTTCTCTGTTTTCTGACGAGTACCTGCAGCGGAGTAGCAACAATAGGGCGACGCCTCTGAGCGCTGCTGAAAGAGCATGTCTAACAGATGCGACGCTACGCTTTGCGTACACAGTCAACGGCCTTTGTCTGATGAGTGAAAGAACCCAAACCACTCGTCAGTGCAAGCCAGCAGTCTTGCCGAAGTGCGAACACGTTTTTACAGTTGAAAACGCTGAAACTCAGGGCGTTCTTACCCCGATTGATATGGCGCGCTGCAGTCACTGCAGGAGTCTAAACTGCAGCACGGCAGAAGCACACTACAGTGGCTGTACGCAACGGACCGTAACACCGTAACATGTAGCAGCACGGTGACACGATGACGACGAGATCATGCAGTCGACCGCTGCCCCTCGCTGAGGCGCTGAGGCCTGACTGATCGACTACCCCACACCGGTATGGGGTACTAGTAATGTTAGTACCAGTATACCAGTATACCACATAGTGCAGTAGTTATGCAATGCATGGTGTCGCCCTCTGGCAGAACTCTTGGTGAACTTGTTGGTTCCTCCAGTCGTGGAAGCAACACGTGGAAGGTCGCCAAGGGAGATGTTGGGCGACCTCAGATCTCTCTCAATATGTCTCGGGCGATTCGAGAGAAAGCAAAAGAAACATGAAGGGCGAGGCGCTTCTGACGGAGCAATGTGATGCTCTGGCGACTGGACATCGCAACTGGACAAGTTGAACTGACGCAGACGATCCGACTCCTGGATCTGTCCAATGGTTTCCGGTTCGCTTCTTCCTCTTGTCGACGCCAGCGGAGCGGGTGCAGGCGAGCCAGTGCACCTCCGGTCGTTTTCATCTTCATCAGTTCAGTGCGAGAAAGAAAGCCAAGGGGCCGTACAATCCTCGCGGACTGCCGAGGGTCTGTCGCTGAAGCCGAGTCCTGTTTGGGCGTAAATCGTCTCGCAGCGCAGTAGCACAGGCCAGAAATCGCATCGCTACCTCCAGGAACCTCAGCAGGCTGTTGAAGAGTTGCCGCGCACGTCACAATCCATCGATGCATCACGCGTCGCTAGTGTTTCGTCGGTTACAATTGCTCAACAGTCTGACTAGTGCTGCCTATGGAACACCTGTGCACAGGCCCGACGAGGCTCTGCATGCGGCGGCCGCTACGACTCTGTGTTCTGCCGCAGCGAGGCCTTGCTGCGGTTGGGATCCCCGACCCTCGCAACGCCGAGACGTGCACAGCGATGTGCTTGCAGCAAGCCGTGTGGACGCTGAACACGCCCCGCTTTCGAAGGTCAGTGGCCTACGGGTGCAACTCACAGCGCCCAACCCGTCTATGCCTGACCAACTCTACGGCAGCTCGTCGCAGGGCAGCGTTCGCTCGCCGGGCAACCGCCGTATGGATGATCACCACGGCGGTTCTTCTCCTGAAGCAGCGCAGCGCCACTGGGCTGTGCTTCGCCACCGTTCGGTGTGCGTGCTGGTTCGGCGCCTCGTTGCCTTTCGCTCGCCGCAGCCTTCCGCAGCACAAGATTCGCTGCCTACAGCCCACGGCATTGCTGCGGCGAGAGGGCCGTCAGTGCCTCTACTCACGGCCGTCTGTAACTCGCGTCCGTTAATTTGATGTGCGGCGGTTAAGTGTGTGCGTTGTTCACGAAGGCAGCGGCGGTCTCGCCACAGGGTCGAAGACAGTAAATTCGTGCGACCAGTCACAGCGGCCTCTGCAGTCCCATCGCGACTCGACGACCCGCGGCGGTTCTGACGCGAGCGCGGTGCGCAGCGGGTGACGCTTCTGCCGCCGAGGAGGTGCGGCAGAGGCATTGTCGCCGAGGACGATGGGCGCGCGCACATGCGCAACGAGGTGCAAGGGGAAGAAGCGACGAGGCGGACGACTGCGGCTAGACTAGTTACAGGAATTTACTGTCTACGACCCTGCGACGGGACCGCCGCGTTCTACGCTATGGGGGCGGGGGGGGGGGCAGAGAAGAGAGTCGAAGAGGAAAAACGAGCGGCGAGGCGTTTCGAGCAGCGGGGCCGCGGGTGGAAAAGGACGGGAACTGACTGATGCGGGCGCGAGGCGGAGGGACGGCGGTGGGCGGGGACGCTCAGAGGTCGGGATCGAAGTCCACGTCCTGCGGCCGGCGCAGCCCGGGCACCGAGGCCTGATACTCTTCCTCCGCGCGCAGTCGCGCGGATCGCTCCGCCTCGAGCTCCTCGAGGAACAAGTCCGAGTTGTCCTCGCCGGCGAACTCTTTCACCGCGATGAGGAAGTCGCGCAGGTGCTGCTTGAAGGCGTTGATGTCCAGGGCCACGTTGAACAGGCCGTGCACGAAGACTGCGACGTTGTTGCGGCCGAGGTTCGGGAAGGCCTGCAGCAGAATCGTGGAAATATGGTCGCGCAGGAAGGCGCTGTTGTCCAGGCCGGCCTGCAGCGGCACCTGCAGCTGGTTGCGCGGCGCGAGGTGGCACAGATGCTGCAGGATCTCGGCCTGCAGCCGGAAGCCGGACTTGTGCAGGCGATCGGTGAGGACGGCGAGGATGTCTTGGATCAGCGACACGAGGAAGGTCGCGTAGAAGGACTGCGCCACGGACTGGTTGGAGACGACGTTCTCGAGCAGTTCTTTGAGGATCTCGAGGCCCGTTTCGGAGATGTTGCGCTCGGTGTGCTTCACGGCCCAGATGATGGACTCCACGACCATCTTCTGGTGCGGCGCGGGGATCGAGAACAGGCCGTAGAAGCAGTGCGCGTTCGCCTGTCGCAGGAAGGTGAAGAAGGCGCCGCGGTGCTCCGGGTGGTCCTCCATGTTCTTCGTGATGATCTCCAGCGTGCGCTCGAACACAGCGTCCATGATGCGCGGAATGTCCTTCGACACGAGGTCCTTCAGGGCGCCGATCGCCGCCGCGAAGAAGGACAACACCTTCGCCTCTCGCGCCGCAGGGGGCGACTGCTGGTAGTCGCGCAGCACCTCGTCGAGGATGCCGGGCATGAACTGCGTCAGGAACAGCTCGTGGCCCGTCGCGCCCTGCTCGGCGTTTTCCGCACAGACCTCCACCGCGGCGGTGAGGACGTCGAGGATGTCGCCCTTCAGACCGCGTAGCAGCTTCACCTGCGCGTGGCGGACGGCGATCGGCCCCTGCGCGGCCACGGCCGCGACGACCTGTTCGCCGCAGAAGCGATACACGTTGAGCATGTCGCGGAAGAGCAGTCCCAACTGGTGCAGGTACACGGCGCCGGCCGCGCTGCACACCTTCGCGTTGATCTTCAAAATGCGCGAGAGCTCTCGCAGCGTGTCGCTCTCCCGCAACGAGGCGGCCTGAGTGGCGGCCGCTCGCTGCATGTGGCCCTGCCACACGGCCGTGCTCGTCTCCATCAGGCGGAACACGACCTGGTCCCGCGGGAGGAAGATGGCGGGACCCTGGTCGGACAGCATCGTCGCGACGGACTCGTAGAAGGACTGGACCTGGTGCGGCTGCAGGTCGTTCGTGTGTCGCGTCAGGTCCGAGATGAGCGTCAGCACGAACGGCTGCGTGTCCTCCGGCTGCGGGGTCATGAACTTCCGCTTGCACTTCTGCGCGATCTTAAGGAAAGTGTCGCAGGCCATGTCCTGCACGCCCGGGTGTAGCTCGTGCATGAACTCGAACAGCTTGTTCACGACCGTCTTCAGGAACTTCCAGTGCGCGCGCAGGAACCGCGGGTACTGGCCGACGATGTACATGATGTTGGAGGCCACCACCGCCTTGTTGTCCTTGCCGCGCTGATCCTCGCACAGGCGCAAGAGGTCCTTGATCACGCAGACGAGGAAGCGCTTCTCGTCGAGCTCGGTCATGGCCCCCGAGATGGAGCCGATCGCCCAGCAGAGCGTGTTCAGACCGTTCCACGTGAACATCCCGCCGGAGACTTGTTGCTCCAGCTTCTCCAGCATGATGGCCTCGGTGTCCTCGTAGTTGAGGTGCGTCAGATACACGAGCGCCTCGCGCATCGTTTTGTACTGCGCGATCACCTCCGTGTCCTTCGTCTGCTCGCGGACGATCTCGCCGTTCTCGTCCTCGACGATGATCACTTCCTCCGGCTTCGCCATTCGGTCGATCATGACGATGCGCAGGGCATGGAGAATGGTCCCCTCGTAGACCACGTGTTTGGCAGACGCGCGCGGAGCGCCGGGGAGGACGCTGTTGGGGGAGGTCTTGAGCGCCAGGTCGACGGTGTACAGGTCCTTCGCGAAGTGGTACCAGAACTCCAGACACGTCTTGAAGATCTCCTCGTCGTCCACCTCCGACACTTGGATCATGTACCGCAGCGCGTCAACCACCGTCGACTCGTTGGTCAGACTGCAGTCCGGCTGCTCGAACACGGGCAGAAACGACTTCAGAAACGTCCCGAGGAACAGGCCCAGTCGAGAGACGAACAGCTGCTCGTCGTCAGACCCATTTTCGTAGGCAGCTCTAAGGTTCACAGTGAGGGGAATGATGCCCTGCATCACGTTGATAAACAGGGCGAGGAACTGCGGCAGCATCGTGCGATACGACTCGGAGAGGTCGGCCAGCTGTAGAGACGCGATCTCGACGAGGCAGTCGAGCGTGGCCGTTCTACACACAAAAATAGAGTAATCGAGAGGAGTGGCAAGGCAAGACAGACGCTGCACGCTTACCTGAAGTCCGGATTGGGAAGGAACACGTTCACCAGTCCCTGCAGCAGCGACGTTTCGAAAATGAAAACTGGCGGCATCCACGACAGAAAACGCTGCAGAGTTTGTAGAGTTGCGTTGATGAGAGACGCTTTCGACGATGCGCCAAGAACAAACTCGCAAAGCTGGTACACCAGAAAGAACTCGCCGTACATAGACTCCTTCATGGCCTTCATTTTGGCGGCGGTGAGTGACTCTTTCGAGAACTCGAACACGTCTTCCGATAAGAGTTTCAGGATCCGCATATTGTTCTCACAAAGGGATTCGGATGTTTTTGAAGATTCTACGAGATCGCTGATGAAGGTCGGCCAGTTGTGGGGCCAATCCTGCTTCAAAATTTGAACCAAGACCAAGTTGAGGTGATTGAGGAACGAGTGGTTGCGCTTCATGCTCTCATCACTGCTCGCCAAGCCCACGATCTTTGTGATGATGTAGCTTCGGATACCGAAGCGATCATCTTCCGGGATGACTTTCCAATGAGTATTGATAGCCTCCGACAAAACCTGCAAGCCGAAGTACTGCGTCTCCTCCTTTTTGGAGGTTTCCAATATAGCATCTGCACGTTTCCACATGTCCGGATGATCCTTCATTCGAACTAGAAACTCATTTGCTGCAAGACGCTGAGGGTGGCTTCCATCCATTGCGATGGCCACAATCTGATCAAGCAACTCGCAGTCAAACGGCTGCGAGAAATTAAGCATGTGAGCAGCTGCAGCTTCCATCGTTGCACTCGCCTGACACTCAAACAAGATCAAATATGATTCAGACGTGGATTACGAAGTGTGAAAGTCGGCAGCAGTACGATCGATCGGGGATGTTCTCGACCATCTCGTGCATCCGGTTCAGCTTCCCCTCAAACCGCCTTCGCCTAGCGGCTAGCTGTCAAAACGCGTTTCACACTGATATGGCCAAAAAGCGTTTCTTGCGGCGTTTTTCAGGCATTCCAACCGACGCACGCGTCGATCGCGGTTTGTCGCACGAGGTCTCAGGCGACGCGTCGGTCGGTGGAAGAACAGAGTGGTGGCGTCGTGTGTCTGCGACCGCAACGATCGTCAACAAGAACTCGAACCTTCATATCACCACACGAACACTACCGCCTCCGAGAAAGGAACCTATCGCCTTTGCCAGATTTGATCGGTTTGTGAGAATCGGAAAGAAAAATGTTGAAGCTTCGTCAAGTTTTCAGTAGTCAGAATGCCAGCCGAGTTGTGCGGGCAGTCGCCGCGAAGCGATCGGTACGGTTAGGAGCAGGAATGAGTTCTTTTCATTTCGTCATTAATGACGCTTGTCTCTATTCAGATCAACTTCTGCGCTCGATCCGCGACAAAATTTACGGTCAATGGCGGAGTGTCAGTGCAGAGGTTAGTTGGGACCACTTCGCTGCAGCTCTCTCTTGCCGCCGCCATCTTGACTTGCCCAATGATGTTCTTAGATCTGTTTTGGCCCCTGCTGGCGTAAGATTTTTGTCTGGTAAGTGGGCATCGCTCGTCTGATGTGGTCGGGCCCTCCTCATGCGTCGTTTTGTGTCGTAGTGGTCACCGAGAGCTTGGACAGTTTGGGCGAGTCGATCACCTCAGCAGTTGTGTTGTCGTGGTCAAAGCAACCTGGTGATGCTGTGAAGGAGGACGATGTTATTGCAGTTGTCGAGACCGACAAGGTGACCATGGACATTCGCGCGAAGAAATCCGGCGTCTTCGTGGAGGCGCTGGTCGCCGCCGCTGGCGAAATCACAGTCGGCAACCCTCTGTACAAGATTGACACCGCTGGCGTCGCTGCCGCCGCTGCTCCTGCGGCCGCTGCTCCTGTCGCTTCCTCTGCTTCTCCTGCGGCTGCTGCTCCCGCCGCCGCTGCTCCTGCTGCTGCCCTGCCGGAGGTCACAGTGCCTGTGCCCATCATGGGCGAGTCGATCACCACTGGTGTGCTGGCTGCTTGGTTCAAGAACACTGGCGACGCCGTCAATGCCGACGAAGTCATCGCCTCGATCGACACGGACAAGGTCTCCGTGGAGGTGCGCACCCCTCAGGCGGGAAAGATTGTGAAGACGTTCTCCGCCGCGGGCGACGAAATCACCGTCGGCGCTCCGTTGTTCGTTCTCGCGCCAGGCGAAGGTGCTGCAGTCCCCGCCAAGAAGGTGGAAGTGGCGGCCGCCCCTGCCGCCAAGGCCGCAGCTCCCGCACCTTCCAAGGAAGAGAAGAAGGCTGCTCCCGCGGCGGCGCCCAAGAAGGAGGCGGCCCCGTCTTCCTCCGCCCCCGCTCCTGTCGGCGATCGTTCGGAAACTCGCGTGAAGATGACTCGCATGCGCCAACGTATCGCCTCTCGTTTGAAGGAGTCGCAGAACACCGCAGCCATGCTCACGACCTTCCAGGAGGTGGACATGTCCGCCCTGATCGACCTGCGCAACAAGTACAAGGACGACTTCGAGAAGAACCACGGCGTGAAGCTGGGCTTCATGTCTGCCTTCGTGCGCGCCGCGACCGCCGCTCTTCAAGAGATCCCCGCCGTCAACGCCGTCATCGACGACGCCACGCAGGAGATCGTCTTCCGCAACTACGTCGACGTGTCTGTCGCGGTGGCCTCGCCAGCCGGTTTGGTGGTACCCGTGTTGCGCAACGCGGAGAAGATGAACTTCGCCGACGTCGAGAAGAGCATCGCCATGTATGGCAAGAAGGCCAAGGAGGGCTCGCTGGCCCTGGAGGACATGTTGGGCGGCACCTTCACCATCTCTAACGGTGGCGTCTTCGGCTCGCTCTTCGGCACGCCCATCATCAACCCTCCTCAATCGGCCATTTTGGGCATGCACGCCACCAAGTTGCGCCCCGTGGTGGTCAACGGCAAGGTGGAGGCCCGGCCAATGATGTACCTCGCCTTGACGTACGACCATCGCCTCATCGACGGCCGCGAGGCAGTCACCTTTCTGAAGTCCATTCAGAACAAGATCGAGGACCCCAGCCGCTTGCTGCTCACTCTGTAAGCGGCGGCGCGTAAGTCGATCAGTCTGATTTTATCTCGAAGCGACGGTCTCGCCGCAGCTGGCGCAGCTTTCCTTCCACTTGAATCGTAGTTTTTGTTGTTTTTTTTTTGTGTTGTTCGCCGCCGACGTTAACGATTATCAGCGCTGCACCACATCCTGAGCTTATGACAGGGTTCTATGGTCGAACGGCCACTGCAGGAGCACAGGAACACCGAATCAGCAGTGGGACTGACCTGCGCGTTACGCTGCCAACAGCCGCGGGGGTTTGAGTCGGCGAGGCTCAAAATGGACCAAGTTGCGGCGCTGTCGTTGCCTGGTCGACCAGTAGCATTGGATCAAAGCGAAGCATAAGGATCTTCCCTCATCCAAAATGGAAGTGCGGTGCTGACCATGGCTGAGCCACGGCCAATTTGTGAAACGGCTTTAGATCCCAGACAAACGGACAGACGGACGGACGGACGGACGGACAGTCACTTGTCACTTGTCACTTGTCACGCCGCCTCCTCGCGGGCGCTGCCTCGCCGCAGCGGTCGCTTCCTGGGCAGGAGCCCCGCGGTAGTTGCGACTTCCACTTCAAAGCTCACTTCCTTGCAGTCGCCTGCTTTCTCTTGCACCCCGTCGAACGAAGAACCTCACGTTGAGGTTCACGAACACCGCGAGAAAGAAACTTCAAAGATCTTCACAATCGAATTGGTTTCGCACGATCACAGCTGTGCGTTCTCCGATTCTCCACTGCTCTTCAACTTCGCTGGAGCCAACCCATGTTAAGATCTCTCTCAGTATACAGCCGATGTGCAGCCAATAGCGCTGTTCGACGGCCCCAAGCTTTGGTCAGGCACGTCCATTTACCTCGCGACGAGGCGTGTGAGATGAGCGTCAAGGACCCGACCAAGTTTTGGGGGCTGCAGGCGAGCAAAATCGACTGGTTCAAGCCCTTTGACCACGTTTTGCAGCAGGACGAGGTCGGCTATGGCAAGTGGTTCGTCGGTGGGCAGCTGAACACGTGCTACAACGCCTTAGATCGGCACATAGCGCGCGGCCACGGCAAACAGACGGCGATCATCTACGACTCGCCGGTCACGAACACCATCCGACACTTCTCGTATGAAGAAGTGCTGGAAGAAGTCCGCGCGATGGCCGCCTATTTGCGATCGCTGGGGGTCGAGAAGGGCGACAAAGTGGTGATCTACCTGCCGAACATTCCGCACGCCGCCTTCGCGATGCTGGCCTGCGCCCGCATCGGCGCGGTGCACAGCGTCGTATTCGGAGGCTTCGCCGCACATGAGCTGGCTGTGCGCATCAAGGACTGCAAGCCCAAGGCGGTGATCTCCGCGTCGTGCGGCATCGACGGCGCCAAGGTCGTGGACTACAAGAGCCTGCTGGACGCCGCGCTCGACCTCGTCGCGCCCGAGCACCGCGTCGAGAAGGTCGTCGTGCTGCAGCGCGACCAACTCATCTGCCCGTTGCAGAAGGACCGAGACATCAGCTGGGCCGATGCGATGCGCGCCGCCCGCGCGCTGCCGGCGCAGCAGCTGCACGCGCCGTGCACGCCGGTGAACAGCGAGGACCCGCTCTACGTCCTCTACACGTCGGGCACCACTGGCGCCCCCAAAGGCGTGCAGCGCGACAACGGTGGCCATGGTAAGAGCACGCGTCTGCCGCAGATGACCGCCCGCGTCTGACCAATTCGTCCTTCGTCTGCGCAGCGGTGGCCCTGGCGCACTCGATGGACGTCGTCTACGGCGTGCGGCGCGGCGAGGTGATGTGGGCCGCCAGCGACGTCGGCTGGGTCGTGGGCCACAGCTACGGCACCTACGGCCCACTCATCGCGGGCGCCACCGCGGTCATGTACGAGGGCAAGCCCGTGGGCACGCCGGACGCCGCCAACTTCTGGCGCACGCTCGCGCGCCACAAGGTCAACGTCTTCTTCACGGCGCCGACGGCGATCCGCGCCATGAAGCGCCTCGACGCGTCTGGCGCGCTGGCGAAGGACTTCGACCTGTCGGCGCTGCGCACCATCCACCTGGCGGGCGAGCACGCGGACAAGGACACGCTCGTCTGGCTCGAGCACGCCACCGTCACGCCGGCGCACCGCCTCGGCGTCCCCGTGCGCGACCACTGGTGGCAGACGGAGACCGGCTGGCCCATCTGCGCCGACCAGCTCGACGCCTTCGCGCACAAGACCCACGACGCGGCGCACACGCTGCACGGCTCCACGTACCAGCCCTGCCCCGGCTACGACCTGCAGCTCTTCGACCTCTCCGCGCACGGCGCCGACGACGCCGCCAGCGCCGCCGGCGACGGTGCCCCGCTCGGCCGCCGCGTCACGACGCCGCACACGCAGGCGCAGATCTTCCTCAAGCTGCCGCTGCCGCCCGGCGCGCTCAGCACGCTGTACAACGCGCCGCAGCGCTTCCGCTCGTCGTACCTGGCGACGCTGCCCGGCTACTACGACACCGGCGACGCCGGCTACGTCGACGAGCGCGGCAACGTCTTCGTCATGGCGCGCACCGACGACGTGCTCAACGTGGCCGGCCACCGCCTCTCCTCCGGCGCGCTCGAGGAGGCCGTGTGTCTGCACGAGGACGTCGCCGAGGCCGCGGTGGTGGGGCTGAAGGACGGCTTCAAGGGCCAGGTGCCGCTGGGCCTCGTCGTGCTCAACGAGGGCGTCGCGCGGCCGCACGCGGAGATCGTCGCCGAGCTGGTGTCGCTGGTGCGCGACCGCGTCGGACCCGTCGCCTCGTTCAAAGACGTCGCCATCGTCGCCCGCCTGCCGAAGACGCGCTCGGGCAAGACGCTGCGCGCGACGCTGCGGCAGATGGCCAACGGCGAGACGGTGCGCGTGCCGGCGACGGTGGAGGACGCCAGCGTCCTCGACGAGGTCGCCAAGGTCATCCGCTCGTACCTCCACAAGACGCACCCCGAGCTCACTCCCCGCGGCGCCCCGCCGCAGCACTGAGCGCCGCCGCCGCCGCCTCGTCGCCACGTGCGACACAGTCGCGGGCGGTGTCCCGCCCCGCCGCGACACCGCCGCCCCGCCCCGTTTCGCCGCCTGTCGCGTTTGATCTGTTCCTCTGTCACTTCGTATCGGTTAATTACTTCGCGTCCGCCACCCGCCGCTGTTCTGTGCGCACAGAGGCGCCGCTCAGGCGTTCGCGCCGCGCAGCGAGGCGGCCGACAGCTCCACGTTGCGCGCGATCTGCTGCTTCTGCTTCTCGAGCTGCTTCGCCAGCAGCGCCTCTCGCTGGCGGTGCTCCTCGCGCATGTCCTCGACCTGGCGCAGCTTCTGGTCGAGCTGCGCGAACTGCGACTCCTGCAGCGCGACCTGCTTCGCGGTCTCGTCCTGGCGCACGTCGCTCTTCAGGCGCTTCGCCAGCGCCTGCCGCAGGTTCTGGCGCCGCAGCTCGGCGACGTCCGCCGCCGACGCGCCCTGCGCCAGCACCTCCTTCTCCTCGGCGGAGCGCTCCTGCAGCAGCGCCGCCACCGTCTTCGCGTCCAGCGCTCGGCCGTCGCCCTTCGCGTCGGCGCGGTCGTCGGTCGCCGCCTGCTGCGCCAGCTTCGCCTCGCGCTCGGCCTTCTTCTTCGCCACCAGCAGCTCTCGCTGCCGCTGCATGTGCTGCGCGCGTCGCTCCGCCTCGGCCGCGTCGATGGCGGTCACGGTGGTGCGCAGCTCCTCCTCGCGGCGCCGCTGGGTCGCCAGCTGCTCCGCGGAGCGCTTCAGCGCGTCCTCCGCCGCGCGCTTCTTCTCTTCGAGCTCCGCGGCCGCCGCCAGCGCGGGCGCGGCGCCGATCGACGGCAACGGCTTCGCCTCCGACCGCAGTCGCAGATTGCCGCCCAGCGACAGAGGCGCGAGCGGCGCGAGCGGCGTCTTCGCAGCCACAGCGCTCGGCGTCGGCGTCGACGTCGCCGGCGCCGGCGCCGACGCGGCGGAGGGCGCGTCCTTCGCGGCGGCGGCCTTCGCGGGCGACGAGGGCACCGCCGCGTGTTTGTCCTGCGCGTCTGCGCTGGGCTGCCGAGGCTTGTCTTGCGCGGCCGGGGCCGGCTGCGCGTGCTGCTTGTCCTCGGCGGGCGCTGCCGCCGCGACCGCCGCGGCGGGCGTCGCGGCGAGGTCGGACAGCATCGCCGACAGCCGCTCCTCCTCCATCGCCAGCGACAGCAGCAGCGCGCGCTCGAGCTCTGCGTGCTCCAGCTCCTCCTGGCGGTGCAGGAACTCCATCTCGACGAGCGACTGGAAGAGCAGCTCCTGGATCTGCAGACAGCGACACACAGCGACACACAGCAACACGGCGACGTCAGCACCGCGACGGTCACAGCGCCGCGCACGACGAGCGCGGCCTCACCTCCTCCTCCGACATGTTGTCGAAGTCCACGTCGCCCATGGCGAAGCACTGCAGCGCCTCCAGCTCCTCCTTCTCCAGCGACGTCAGCTGCCGCGCGCCGTCCTCGTCGGCGGCTTTGGCGCCGCCCTTCGCGTCGGCGGCTTTGCTCTCGTCCTGCTTGGCCTCGGCCCTGCCGCTCGTGGCGATAAACGAGCGGATGGACTCCATCTGCAGCTCGAGGTTGCGCTTGGTCATGAGCTTCTTGAAGGTGGCGAAGTCCTCCATCGCCATGAGGCGCTCGAAGACGGTCGTGTTGATGTCGCGGCCCGTGCGCGCCTTCTCGCACGACTCCAGGAACAGCTCCGTCGTGATGCCCACCTCCGACAAGTTGCTGGAGATCAGCGACTCCACGTGGTCGCAGAACTCGCGGTGGATGTCGGTGTAGACGAGTTTGTTCTCCTCCGCGTCCTCGAACACGAGGCACTTCTCGTCGACGAAGTCCATCAGCGCCGCGTCGAAGCGGTCCGACTCCAGAAACTGCAACGAAAAGTCAAATATCCAATCAAACTCTTCGTTCCTGGGCATTTTGCTGAGCAGCGGTCAACGATTCGGCGAGGGAAATTCAAACGACTTCGGCGGCGTCAGGTCTACGCTCTTTCTGGCGCACAGACGTCGGAAATATCTCGACGGTAGCCCTAGACAAGGCCTATCAACGTGTAGAGCACAGGAAAAGGGGCGCGGTCGGGTCCAACGCGTTCGTTCGGTTGTGATTCGGCTCGATCGACGTCGCCGACGTCGCCGTCGCCGTCGCCGTCGCCGCCGCCGCCCTCGACCTTCGTCGCTAACTTAGACGACATCCGTCTGAGCACCGTCTACTTAGACGCCATATCCCACATCGCCCGTGATCGCGTCGCGTCGCCTCGTTGCTGTCGCCTCGTTGCTTCGTCAACTTCGCGAAGTCGACGCCTGGGCACCTGGCCAGTTGGAGTTAAGCTGCGTCCAGAAGTAGCCAGAAAGGAGAAGCGTCGAGTCAATCGACTGCGCCGCCGCCAGACCCCAGACCCCAGATCCCAGATCCCAGACGACGGTCTCGACCGCGACGGCGACGGTGGCCGGTGGCGGCGGCGGTGGGCCACAGCGGCCCTGAGGCCTCTGATCTGCACAGAGAACGACCCCAACAGCAGTCGCTACGGAGAGGCGAGTTACTACTTACAGAGTGCGCCGCGCCCACGAGACGAGCGCGCGGCAGGAAACAGCGAAATCGGCGGCGGCCGCGAGTAATGATGGCGGCGGGGCCCGCGCCCGCGCCGCGAGGCGTCCGCCGCAGGGAAAGAGGGGAAATGAACGGCGAGCGAGCCGCGCAGGGCGGTCACGGGTACAGCGTGTAGATCTCGAAGTCGCGGTCCGTGTCCAGGCTGGCGGCTGCGCTCTTGAGGCCGTCGCCGCCGGCCGCCGCCGCCGCCGCCGCCGCCGCCGCGTGGTGATGGGCCGCCGCCGCGACGCCGCCGGGGCCGGCGACGGGGTTGTTGAAGTCGGGCAGGTCGGCCGTCTCGTCCTCGCCGAGCATGGTGAAGAGCGGCAGCGACTGCAGGCTGGCGTTGTGGTCGGCCGCCGCGCCGTCGCCCGGCGCCGCAGCGGCGACGGTCGCCAGCGGAGCGCCGGGCGCTGGGGCACCCGGCTGCGGCGTCTGGTGCGACACGACCGTCGAGATCGACAGCGACACGCCGGCCGACTGCGACATCGACAGCTGCGACATCTGCGAGAACTGCGAGGCCGGCGTGTGGTGGCTGTGGAGGGCCGGCAGCTGCGGAAACAGCGGCCCGAAGCCGTCGTAGAGCGTGGCGAAGTCGACGTCGAGGAAGAACGGGTGGCCCAGCACGTCCGCGGCCGAGCGGTGGCCGAGGCGCTGCGAGGGCTGCGGCGCGCAGAGAATGGCCTCGATGAAGGCCTTGCACTCGGCGGACACGCCGCGCGGCACGGCGCCCCACTGCACCTTGTGCATGACGATGTTGTCGAGCGTGGCCTTCTTGTCCTCGCCCTCGAAGGGCGTGCAGCCCGCCACGAAGTGGAAGGCCATGACGGCGACGGCCCAGTAGTCGACGCTGTGGTCGTACTCGCGGCCCACGACGATCTCCGGACACGAGTAGAAGTAGTTGCCGACGCGGCTGTGCAGCTGCTGCAGCCCCGGCGCCGCCACGTGGCCGAAGAAGAGCGACGACGACGAGTCGGTGGACGGCAGGTGCGACGCCGACGACTGCGGCTCCGACGGCGTCGCGGGCATCGCCTGCAGCAGCTCGAGCGTCGCCTGCTGCACCTGGCACAGCCGCTGCAGCTGCGCGGCGGCGGGGTCGTGCAGCAGCGCCGCGGCAGAGCCGTGGCTCGCGATGGGCGGCAGAGGCTGCGGCAGGCTCGGCCCGTCGGCAGCGCCCGCAGCCGACGCGTCCTGCAGCAGCAGCTGCAGCAGCGACGCCTCGTCCGCTGCGGCGGCGCCCAGCTCCACCGGCGCGCCGTCGGAGCCGCTGAGCCACGGCGTGAACTGCGGCACCAGCGGCGCGGAGCCGCTGACGGAGGCCGAGCGACTGCTGCTCGTCTGGCCCGACTGCGACAGGCCCGCGAGCGCCAGCTGCTGCTGCCGCTGCGCCTGTTGAATGGTGGAGCGCGGCGTCTGCGGCGGCGCGAGAGACGCCGACGTGCTCATGCTGCCGCTCGTGAACTGCTGGTGCAGCGGCGGCCGCGTGGGGCTCTGCGGCGCGACGAGCGCCTGCGCCGCCGACTGCACCGCGGCGGGGTACGGGACGGACAGGCCGAAGTCGCCCAGCTTCACGTGGCCGCGCGCGGTGATCAACACGTTGTCGGGTTTGATGTCGCGGTGCACCACGCCGTGCAGGTGCAGGTGCTGCACCGCGACGCACACCTGCGCGATGAAGTGCTGCGCCACGACCTCGGGGAAGCGGCGCATGGTGCTGAGCAGCGTGAGGCAGTCGCCGCCGGGGCAGTACTCCATCGCGAGGAACAGCTGCGACTGGAAGGTGAACGAGCACAGCATGCGCACGAAGAAGTCGCTGTACTTGTTCGCCTGGGCCATCACCATCTTCTCGCGCATCACCTGCGCGATGGCGTTGTGCTTGCGAATCGCGGCGCCCTGCATCGCCTTGACGGCGAACAGGGGCACGCCCGCGGCCGCCAGCAGCCCCGGGTCGTTCGTGCGGCTGAGCAGCTCTGCGGAGCCGTCCTCCTTCGCGTCTTGCTGCGCCGAGGAGATCGCCTGCGCCCGATCCGCCTTGCGACACGCCAGGTACACGGCCCCGAAGCCGCCCTTGCCCACGGTGCGCAGGAAGTCGAAGTGCTGCAGGCCGACGATGGCGCGGCCGCACTGCTCCATGACGAAGACCTTGTCCTGCAGCCGCTGCAGCGCGCGCTGGGCGAGCACCTGCAGCGCGTTGAGGTGGCGAAAGGCGGCCATCGCGGCGACGGCCTCGCCGTTGCCGCCCGCGCCGCCGGCGGTGGCGGTGGCATGAGACCCGCCGCCGCCCGCGTGGCCGAGATGCAGCATCGACGGACCCGCCACAGACGCCGCCGAACTGGCGTTGGGAAGGGATCCGCTCATCCCCAAGGCGCCGCCGGACGGAGGGGCCAGCAGCAACGAGGAATGGACGTCGCTGATGAGGCGCTCCACGTCTTGCAGCAGGCGGGTCAGCGACGTGTGCAGTCGCCGCGCCGTCACGAAGTTCGCGTTCATGTGCTGCAGATTGGCGGCCTGGATGAGGTAGCTTCGCAAGCGACGGCTGGCCTCGTCGAGAGAGCGTACGAGGCGGGGCAGTGCCGCGCGGGCGACGTCGTACGACTCCAGCAGACTGAGCTCCTGCAGGTCGCCGAGGAGGGCGGCGTTGGTCCGATCGAACGACTGCCGCATGATCTGTCGCTCGGCACATTGGCCGCTGTGGTCGCGAAGAGCTTCCGCAGCAGAGACCCCGACAAACACTCGCCCACAGTCGCTGCATTGCATCTGCCGCGCCGCCAACGACGTCATCAGCGACGGCAGTTGGCAGTGGGCGTAGCTGTAGAGCTGCGTCAAGCTGTAGTGGTGCGAGGCGAGCGGATCCGCCGACGTCACGTGGCCCGAGGCAAACAGCGTCTCCGATCCAACGCTGTGGCACGACCGCGTGGAGGTGTCGTCCTTCGCGCCCATCGATTGGGAGAAGGACTGGGACACGGACTGGGACAGAGACTGCGACTGCGAGTTGATGTCGTCGAGGCTGCGGTCGTTGAGTGCTCTCTGGGCCGCGGGGTAATACGGCCGAGGCTCAAAGCGGCGCCGATCGCCCGGCTTTCTCCGTGGAATCTCGTCCGAAAAGAGGCTCTTCGACACCGTCGGAGACAACTTGCTCTCGCTGGCGTCGAAGCTGCTGAACGAGTTCACAGACGACGACAGATTCGGGGCACGCGGGCTTCGCTTTGCCTCGACAAATCGTGAGCTGGTCTCAGACACCGCTGCCGCCTTCAGACTGGTCAGCGTCATCTTCATGCGCTCGTCCGCATTGAACAGGTCCGGCGTCGACGCCGAGTTCTTCGCGCCGGCGCCTGTTGAGCTGTTGGTGCTGCTGTGTTCGCTTCCTGGTTGATGTGCAATGCCCAGCAACCCCGCGCTGGATGAGCCAACAATCTTCGCATCCGCCTCCAGGTCTGTCCCTCTCGGCGGCGGCGACCAGTTGTGCCCGAAGGTGTCGGCGATGTTTTTGCTGCTGGAAGGCGTCGAAATGCCGCTGGGGGTGAGGACGGTGCTGGCGCTATTTGCATAATCTCGAGGAACTGCCTCGTGTTTCGCCTCTGCGATGTTTGGAGAGCGGGGCGGCAAGGAGTCCTTCGGTTGCACCAGCTGGACGTTTTTGGCAGAAATCTCCAAGTCGACTTTAACTTTGCGGAAATAGTCCAGCTGCTTGTTGTTTACTTTCATTAAGTCCCAGTCTGTGTGCCGAATACCTTGGATGGTGCCGATATCTTCATCGATCAAAACCAATACTTCGCCATTTCCTCGGTGCTGGTAAATGCGCATGTGTTGGTGGGCTTGGTCCAGAGGAATAATTGAGTTTTCGGCCGCCCGCCGCTTGTCGCGGTTCGCCGCAGAGACAGCGGCTCCCATTTACAGTCTCAGTATATTTTATGACGCGACATTCACGTCCTAAGGCCTAAGCCATAAGGCCACGCACGGTACATACAATGCGAGAGCGACGAGCAGCGGTGAAACAGGAAAACGGACGACACGACCGGCGCGGCGCGAGACACACCGGCCGTGCACACATTGGCATCAGAAAGCACAGCCACTGTTTGACGATTTGGAAAAATAATGTACAAATCCGGGCTGGAGCCGTTTCGAGTTTCTTGAAGTCTAGGTTGGGCAGTTTTGGGTTTGGGCCTTTGTGATGGGTCGTCGTCGTCATGTAGTATGTAGGGAGTCTGTTCCTCTGTTCCATATGGTGGTATCTGTATGGGTCTATATGCTCTGGTTTTCGGGGTCCATTACCCATTACCGCCTAACAGTACGCCGCTTTTAAACGTGATCATTCGTGGCGCCCCCGCCCCCCCCCCCCCATAACTTTTGCTTCAGTCGACAAAGCACCGTCCGATGTTTCTCTTGTCGAAGGCAGCGGCTTTGTCGTGGTGGTCCTTCTGCAGTTTCCTTGTCCATGTTGTTTACACGGCCCCCACTGACTCTTTTTATATGAATGAAGCTGTGGGGTTGTCTCTCAGAGCAGAGGGGCGGACGAGACCCAATCCTTTGGTCGGATGCGTCGTTGTGAACTCCACTTCCAACGAAATTTTGGGCCGAGGCTGGCACCACATGGCGGGCGGGCCTCACGCAGAAGTTTGGGCCCTTCGAGATTGTGGTCCGCTCTCAAGTGGACGCAAGCCGAAAGACCTCACTGCGTACGTCACTCTGGAGCCTTGCAACCACTTCGGCCGCACGCCACCGTGCACCAGGGCCCTCTGTGCCGCGGGGGTTTCTCGTGTGGTCGTTGCGCTTTTGGACACCGACACGCGCGTGGCTGGCAAGGGCATTGAGTTCTTGCGCTCGCAGAACGTTTCAGTGGACCTTCTGCAGACGAGAGCTGAGCCTGAGAGCGACCGCGTCGTCGAGCTGTGCGCGCGCGGCAACGCTCCGTTTCTGTTCCGAGCGAAGTGTGGTCGGCCACTGCTGCAGCGACTTGTACTTGAACCCAGCACGCGGCTGTCCTCTTCAGGCGCCGCGGCTGCTCCAGATTGGCTGAACGAGCCCTCTGAGTTCTGGGCGCGAGTGTGCGCGCTGCAAGACACGTTCGTCGTCGACGCGCCGGTGACGGCCTCGTGGCTGCGCCGCCGACCACACGAAACCGTCTCGGGAGCGATGCAGGCTCTACGCGACTTGACATGGCGACTACACACTGCGCTGGCACGCCACATGCGCCTCGTGGTCTGCCTCTCGGAGGCCGATCTGCGGTCGGTCGCTGGCGTTGACGACGCGGCGGCGTGGCTGGCCGCCGTCGCCGACAAGAGCAGCGCAGACACCGACCGCCGGCCGGACGAGGTAGTCTTTGCGCTATTCCGCGACGGTCGCAGGCGCTCGCCCGGGGAAGAAGACGGCGCAGGACGCGGTGTGTGGTGCATGCACGGCGTCGGCGACAGCAACGTGCAGCAGTCGCTGGGCGAATGGTGCGCGGCCCGTCTGCAGTCCAACGGCGTGTCGCTGCTGACTGCCGGAGCGGCGCAAAGATCCGCCGAGCCAGACGACGAGGAGGAGGTGATGCTGTGTTCACTCTCGGACGAGGCGCATCACGTTTCGGCTTCGGACGGGTCCGAGGGCGACGTCGCTGGTCGGTTGATGTGGCGACGGGTGCTGGGCCGGCGCCTGCTTGCGCACCGACCGCGCCTCCTTCCTCTGCACCGCCTGCTTCTCTCGCCGCAGGGCGAGGAGCGAGGGTGAAGATGGGCCGAGTTACGGTTACAGCTTGAACCATTTCGGTTTCGCCGGTCCCTTTTTGGCTTCGCTGGCGCTGTCGAGAGCACCAGCGCCGGCGGTTTCGGCGGCGGTCCGCGCGGGGACGTCGGCGACAGGCACCAGAGGCACACTCTGAGGCCGCAGCGTGGCGTCAGCACACGCCGTCTTGCTTGTCGCGCTCTCCTGGAGTCGCGGGTGCACGTAGGCGAAGCTGGGCCCCGCGGCCGCAGACGCCGCAGACACCGGCGGGGCGCCGCTGCGCCACTGCAAGTTCAGCACGGCGGCAGGCACGAGGCCGACCTCTGCCAGCGTGCACGAGAGCACGTTGTGATCGCTCTCGCCGTCTTCGTCGCACACATCTCCTTGTGGCTGCCCCGACGGGCGTTGCGGTGCGTAGACGGTGCGCGGGGGAGCGGTGTAGAGCTCGAACACGTCGCAGAAGGCGGCCTGCGCCACTCCGACGCGGCGAAGCTCCGCCTCCGTCGACGGAGGCGCCGAGCCGATCTCTTCTGCTTGCCATTCCTCATCGTCGCCATCGCCACCGTCGCCGCCTTGTGCCAGACAGACGCGATGCAGCCACAAGTAAACGTCCGCGACGGTGTCGCGCGGGTGGAAGTGGCCGACAAACTGCAGCCGGTCGGGGAGGCGCACGCGCAGCACTGTTTCGCGGTAGACCTTCTCTTGTTGCAAGCGCTGCAGCTCGCGAACGGCGCGAGTGGTAAGTGGCGCGTCGCTGCTTCCGTCGCCGGTGAGCGCCTTCAGAGTCTTCTGGAGCACCGATCGCGGAAGCGGTCCGCTCGGCTCCGGGTCGCCCTGGACGGACAGCGCGACTGCGGTCTCGGGGCTATCACCGGGATAGAGCACCTTCGTCTGGCGCCCAATTGAACCCCTTGCGCCCTCCAACTCGCGTCGCCGTCGCCGTAGAGCCCGCAGCTGTTCGTCGGTGGCAGAGCGAGCTTTGCGCGCGCCGCTGTGGACGACTTCTACCGGCGGGTTGGGGGCGTCCGGACCGACGACCGCCGCACCCATCGCCGGTCGGACAATGAAGGAACGAAATGGATCAAAAGGAATCTCGCTGTGGCTGGAGATAGGCGCGGCGAGCCGTGGTCGTTCGTCTTCTGCCATCTGCAGCTCGTCCATCGCCGCCGTCAGAGCGACGAGCGCCTCTTGAGCGCGTCGCCTATTTTCTGCGGTGTCTTCAAATTGCAGGCGCATGTTAATTGAATCTTCCACAAATCCTGCTGACTCCAGGACTGTCTGAGCTCCTCGAGCTGCCTGAACTTTGTCCCGGAAAACTTTGTTTTGCGAGTTGATGATGCGCACGGTCGCGTCGTCAGGTCTGCACAGGAGATTGTGAATGTACCTCGTCAACACGGAGACTGCAGCCTTTGATGAGGCATCGAAGTTGTGCTGAAGGAGCAAGTCCACCGCTTCAGATGGACGGAGGGCGTGTGTAGTGCGGGGCGCGGGAGGGGCGGCAGATCCAGGCAGCACCCTAGCCACTTCTGCAAGCGGAGGCGCTGCGGACACCACCACGGGTGGTGCCTGTGAAACAACTGCGCTCTGAGCGGGTAGTCCCATCGATGCTATGGGGGCGACCAGCTCCAAATTGCTGTGATTAGGAATCGCTGCAAAGCGAAGGGGGAGAGACAGATCGAGCGCCTTTTGTTTCAGCTTCAACTGACAGTTAGTTGAGTCGACCCCAAAAGAGGCGGCAGCCTCTTGTACAAGGGTAATAAGCAACGTATTCGGAGAAGTGACCTTGTACTGGTACTTCTTTCCTTCGAAATGGATATTGTAAACTGACATAGCCCTCTTCACTTACGATCTATGAAAAGAGCCAATTTCGCTGATGAGCCAGCGAGTGTTTCACGCCCTTTCCGAAGAAGACAGGGTATCAAGATGAACAGTACAAGGTGCCTTTCGAGGTGTATGAAAGTGGTACACAATCAATGTTGCTCCAAATTCCATCAGGCCCAAGTTCGAAGAACTTCGTCTCACGTCTCACGTCTCACACATCTTAAAGGGTACATGAAAATATACGGTATATCCTGCTAACTTAACTGAAATAAATAGTACAAAATGTACTACAACTTTTTAATGTCTGGGCATCAACAAATTCGATGCGAATCCAACAAAATTCTGCGAGCACTATACATGTATAAATGCACCTCAACAGCCTTACGGGAGAAGTCACCTTGTCGGAACAAAGAGGTTCTAAAAAATGGCATGCAACACTTGCACCGACCTACTCAGAGCTTGCAGAAACGCAGAAACTGAGGATGGTAGTTGAAACGCGTTTTGTCTGGAAGAAACGCTTCAAGATACCATTCATCTGGAACGTAACGGCTTGGCAACATGCGGCGTTGAGTTGTCGATCAGCTCGGTCTGTTTGAAAGTTTTGCAGAGCGAAGGTGGCGTAAAAATCATATAACTTCAGGTAATTTACCAAGATGATGTACCAAACTGGGTTGCTCTTCCTCGTTGTAGGAAGCTTCCTGCAAACAATTCTGGCAGAATGCCCGAATGCGTGCAGCGCTCACGGCAAATGTGGAGCCTATGACATGTGCTCATGCTTCCGAAATTGGGTGGCGAACGATTGTTCAGAGAGTATGTCGTGTACAGATTACGCATTGTCTTTCTCACATTTGACATATGTCTCCTTTTCTTGCTGCAGGAATGTGCCAATTTGGTTTGGCTCACGTTGACAGTCCAAAGGGTGATTTGGACTCTTCCGGTGGAGCTCTCACTGGCCCCGGGTCCAAAGTTGTTGTTAACGACCAATTTTATCCGTATGGCACGACTGAACAGTATCCTGCCATGACCGATACGTACGACAATGTTTTGACCAACACTGCGCACGAGTATCGTGAATGCTCCAACAAGGGAATTTGTGACCGTACCACCGGAAATTGTGCCTGCTTCGAGGGCTACGAAGGTTCTGCTTGCCAACGTGCCAGCTGCCCTTCGAATTCGAACGGCGTTTGTTCCGGCCATGGTACATGCCAATCCATCCAAGAAATCGCGAACAACGATTTCAACAATATCTACGAATTGTGGGACAAGGACGCCACTATGGGTTGCGTCTGCGATGCGGGTTACGAAGGTGCTGACTGCTCTCAGCGCATGTGCAAGTATGGTGTGGATCCTCTTTACAAGGATAACAATGCAACCATTCGCTATTCCAACTGGACGTACTTCATCTACACGGAATCGTCCACTGCCAACGTGTACGGCAACTACTCGTTGGTTTTCACTGATGCCCACGGTATGAAATGGAAAACCGATCCTATTGACATTGATGCAACCTGTGCGACCATCGCTACCACTTTGGAGAGCCTCCCCAACAACGTGATTCCGTCCAACAGTGTTCGTTGCTACGAGTTCGATACGTCGGGAACCTACGGTCAAGATGCCAATGTGGAGCCTGTCTACGAAACCTCCATGTACATCAAGTCCAAGTATACTGTTGCGTTCCCCAAAAATGCTGGTCGACTCCCCATTTTGGAGCTTGAGACTCACCTTGACGGCTCCCGCCCCACTCTTTACTCCGACGAAGTGACTTCGGATACTCTCAGCTGGAAAGTGTTCCCCAATGGTTATCACGGTGAAGACGTGGATTTCGTCGCCGACAGATGCTACGGTGTTACTGTCACCATCCAAGCTGCCAGTAACACTGGCTCTGACTACCTGCCTTATTTGTCCGGTTTGACTACTGCGGAGATCTCTCTGTTGAAGGCTTGTCTTGGCGACGCCGACGGCGACTCCAGCAACAATCGTGATGTTCAGGACTGGGACTACGGAGATGATACGAATCCTCACTTGATCAAGTTGCAGGAAGCCACTCAATACAACCCATCTCTGCGCACGGACACCAATGGGTTCACCAATTATGACCCCGTTCTTACCGACGTTCCCATTTCTCACATCTGTGCCTCCTCTGACATCAATGACGAGTTGTTCGGACTCAACCGCTGCTCCAACAAGGACCCCTCTGCGTTCCTTGCTGTCCTCTATTACGATTACACCAACGAAAAGTTCCGTTTGTACCACCAAGCCACCAAAGACTACAGCTCTACCACCGAGTTCTACGTATACACTACTACGGGATATCTTCAGAAGATCTCCGCCAGTGCGATTGTTTTCAATAACCGCGCCACGAACAACGCTTACTCGAACTCCCGCAGAATCAAGAACACTTACAGCAACACCTTGAACGTTGCTTTGACAACTGGGTCGACAACCACCACCTACTGGGGCGACATGTCCTGCGAAACCACTCCTGCTGGTACTAATGGCGCGCTTGATTGCTTCGACAAGGGAGATTGGGCGATGTTCTTCAACACTGAAAGCGCTGCTACTACCGGATTGGCGGCGAATGGTGCGTACCCCAACATGTACAAGATCGCGAAGATCTGGACCAAGGAGAAGATGAACCCGAACACCACCGATATCCCCAACCCAAAGCATCCTATTGCCCGTCACGAAATTGTGTTGGACTACAACACCAACTTCCGTTTCACTTACACGGGAGCGTCTGATGCCCTCGTCGGTCGTGCGTTCAAGTTCTACCCTCCCACCGACAAGGTCGATGGTGGATACCGATACTTCAAGCCTTGCGCTGGCCGCGGTGTCTGCAACACTGACAATGGCTTGTGTGAGTGCTTCGCTGGTTACCAGGGAGATGATTGCACTTGCCAGTGGGCCATGGCTGTGTAAAAGTGCGCTCTCGTATTATTCATAGAACACAAAGCTTCACCCAAAGTAATTTCTAAGATTCGGTGCACTGCACTGTTGGTGCCGTTCAATCTATCTTCAGCTGTTCCCTGTTGTAACTTGTGACTGGCTTGTGTCATCAAGTCACCAGAGCCAGATGCCGTCGGACAGTTCCACTAGGTCTCGTGTAGTGCGCAGTGGGCAGTGTGCAGGGAGTGGGCAGTGTACTATAGTACTCCATACAGTGTGCAGTGATTGCTCGTCACTCGACAGTTTCATCTTCATACATAAAAGTCTTAGTTTGGAGACGTACAGCGACGCCAACGTTGGGTTTAGACTCAGAGGAGCAAGCGCCTCCCCACTGCGACCTGCGACGGAACTCGTAACTACAGACGACCACATGCGACGAGTGTCTCTACGACAGTCTTCACAGTCGTATTGTGACTATGACTTCGCATTTTCAGTGGTGCGAGCGATGCTGGTGGTCATTCTACTTTTGCTGATCAGACTGGGAAGCCTCTGCTCCTTTCGTCGTCCACTTCTACGTTGCCATCCCGCGCGACTCAAGCTCCTGAACACGATTGTAGACGTCCCACTAGGGAACAGAGCTTATTCAATTGAGATAGGAGAACAAACTTTGTTGAATGCCCCATCGTCTCTCCGCGGGGCCAATGTTCTGATTGTGACGAACGAAGTGGTCGCCCCTCTGTACCTGGACTCGACTTCGACGGCCCTTGATTCCGTCTGCAACAAGGTAAATGGGCTGATTTTGCGTGACGGCGAAGAGCACAAGACGATGGAGACAGTTATGCAAATTTTGGATGCCGCCTTCGCCTGCGGACTGGATCGTGACGGAGTTTTTGTCGCGTTGGGCGGCGGTGTGATTGGAGACCTTTGCGGGTTCGCGGCGGCTATTTACCAGCGAGGAGTGCGCTTCGTTCAAGCTCCAACGACTTTGATGGCGATGGTTGACAGCTCTGTAGGAGGTAAGACCGGCGTGAACCACGCCAGGGGAAAGAACCTCATCGGCGCCTTCCACCAGCCCAGCGCGGTGTTGATCGACCTTCGCACCCTCTCGTCTTTGCCGCATCGCGAGTACGCATCCGCTCTGCCGGAAATTGTGAAGTACGGCTTGATGGCAGATGGGGGATTCTTATCTTTGCTGGAGACACACTGGGACGCTCTGTTGCGCCGCGATGCCGCCGTCATTCGCACGGTCGTTGGCCATTGCTGCCGATTGAAGGCGAACGTTGTTGCGTCCGACGAAACGGAGCACACTGGAGCACGTGCACTGCTCAATCTTGGCCATACCTTCGCTCATGCGATCGAGCGTGGCGCCGGATACGGGGCCTGGTTGCACGGGGAGGCAGTGGGAGTTGGCCTTCTGATGGCGGCTGATCTGTCGCGGCGCCTCGGCTGGGCGGACGAGCGCCTCGTCCAGCGCATTGAGCGGCTGTTCACGAGGACCTCCCTCCCCAGGTGGCCGCCACCTGAGCTATCACCAGCGTTGTTTTTGCAGCTGATGAAGCGCGACAAAAAGGTCTCCAACGATCAGCTGCGACTTGTGCTGCTGAAGGGGCCGGTGGGAAGCGCTGTGCTGACGCCGGACTTCGACCGTGCAAAGCTCGAAGAGACGCTGCGCTACTTCTGTCATTCGCATCGCCAATCGACCCCCATCGCTGATTAAATTACACGGTGACTACTGAAAGAGAGATCTGAATAGCCGGTCGGAGTCGAACGACAAGGACGCGGTCTCGTTGCCGAGTGGCGTGGGGAACATGAAGTTCTCCAGTTTGCTGTGGACGACGTAGCGGATTTTGCGGCCCTTGCTCGCCTTTCGGTCGACACTGTTCTTGCGGCGCTTCAACTGCCGCAGCGTGGCAAGGTCCTCCCCGCCCAGTTGGGAGTTAGCCGACGCACTCTGCAGGAACGACTTCAACAGCAGCGAGTAGAAGGCGCCGTCGTCGAACACCTCTCCGTCCCGCCATTGAGAGCGCTTCGACTTCTTCCCAACTTTCCGTAATTGCTCCTCCGCCAACTCGTCTGAATGGTATTGCTCAACTCGCAGCAAGCCAAGCGAATCCGCATCAGCAGCAGCGAGAGACAGGTCCTCGTCGCCGAACGCCCTCAGGCGGTCGCTGACGCCCAACCGCGGCGTCTCGGCTGCGAGCGGTCGCGACTTCTCGATGGCTTTGTTCTCGTCCGACAACACGTTGTCGATCTACACAACCCCGAGAGCCGCGTGTCAGACGTTTTCATTCCTTCCGAATCTACGACCAACGTACCTTGTTCCAGAACGAAGTGTGGAAGACCTTCAAGGTCTGCCCTTTGACGCCGCCTCCGAGCAGCGTCTTGTCGTGCATCTTGTCGAGGACTGGTCGCCACTGCGAGACAAACTGCTGATTTTGGTGTTCTTCAAGACCATTCCAAATTGCATCCAGGTCCTTGTCAGAGTGGTGATTCGTTTGGCCGAAAGAGTCGACCCGGACGCCAGATATTGACCCTAAACCGCCGACAATTTCTCGAAGATCATCCGCTAGATCAACATCCACAACACCGAGGTCAATAGATCTGAAGCCCCCTCCTTCTTTCCCAACTGGTGGCAGTTTGTTGAGAAGTTGGAAAGGTTTTTGCAGCTGAATGCGCAATCCCAACAGTTGCTCATACAACTTGAGCTTTTTCTGCGCCGCTTTTGAGGAACGAACGACTTCCTCGGTCGCAGAGCTGCTGGCTATCATCTCCAACAACCAAAAATGTTTGCAGGTCTCCGTATTGAAGTGTACAAAGACTCTGAAGGCTAGCCTGACGAGATGACTGGCGCACTGGCGCGACAAGGAGAGGGCGACATGACGACATCGGACAAAGGACAAAGAAACGAACAACGAACAAAGGACAAAAGACAAACGACAAAGGCAAAGAACAAAGGACAAAGAACAAAGGACAAAGAACAAAAGACAAAAGACAAACGGCTGGACCAACAAACGCCAGGATCAGACAAAAGACAAAAGACAAACTACAAAAGACAAACTACAAAGGACAAAGGACAAAGGACAGCGGCTGCTGCTGGGAGAACGCTGCGGCGATGGCTTCGCTATCGACGGCGACGCGAAAGTGAGAGCGTTGTTCGGGTGGCGAACACAAGAAATACCGACCAAAACTCAAGCGAACCAACTCCTTTGTATCTCACAGATTTTCCCTAGGTTTTGCTGAGAGAGACTGCGCTGTCCCAAGTGTCGTTTGCTGTGCGGGGGAAGGATCATTTCAACAACCGCATGCTCATTATATGACTGTCCCACCCTCTCAAACCACGTTTTCTCGCGATCTCTCCTTCCCTTCACTTCGTAGTTGGACTGCGACAGATGATCAATCCACGACCCCAGGCCTGGACGAGAGCTCCTCCACAATCGAGGTTCAAAGTGGTTTCGGAAGACTCGACTTGGCCGAGGCGGACCCAAACGAAGTTGAAGACAGCATTCATCGCAACGGACGGTTGACGTACAGGGCTACTTCTGTCGACACAGGTCTACCTGATCGGCAGGGCGGCCTCACGAAGCGAAAGCTTGATGAGCTGGCGAGGTCGGTCAAAGACGATTTGTCCATCGGCAGCCGCAGTCGACAGTCGTCGAACGGAAATGCCCCCTTCGCCTCTAGCACAGCGCCCTGTGCGTCAAGCAGTGCCATGTCTGTCAGCGCCGACAGCTCGCCGCTGCCGATCGCCAGCTCTCCACGTCGGAAGACGCTGCGAGTCCGCGACGAGCCGCCCACCTGCTGCGGTGTCCCGGACTGCCGAACGCTGGGCGCTCTCTGCCCTCAGTGCAGCCGAGCGGTCCGAGATCGATCGGACGACGTCCTGTTCTGCACGGACCAAGTGTGGGTGACCAGCCAGTGGGTGCAGCTGCAGTGGAAAGAGGTGTTCGGCGAGCGGAACAAGCGCCTCATCCTTCGCCTGGACGACCACACGGCGCTGGACGCAGACTTTGGGGTGCAGCTGGACCGAGTGCCGCTTCTGCGCACCGCCTACGACGCCAACGGAGCGAAGATCTACCTGCGACACGGCGACGAGCAGGTGCGCATGTACGCCGTGCGCCTGAGCAGCGACGCTCACCCGCTGTTCAGGAGCGCGCAGAACCGACAGCCGCTGCGCACCGCGTACGAGGCGTCCTCCGCCAAGCTGCCGGACCACTTCAGCTGGATCGACGAGGTGCTCGTGATCGGCGCAGTGCAGCTGCGCGTGGCGCTGTACCTGGAGCAGCAGCTGGCCAGCGACCTGGTCATGCGCGTGGTGTGCGACCACCCGGTGTACAGCGACCCGTTGCTGGGCCCGACCGGTCAGAAGCTGCTGGACGGACTGGGGCAGCCGCTGTTCGCGAACGTGCAGACGCGCCAACTGCTCGGCGTGTTTCGGAAGAGCAGCCAGCAGCTGGCGTTCCTGCTCGACTGTCTGCGCCAGGACACCGGCGACGTCATTCTCGGCGGCTTCCGCCCGCGCTCGCAGCTGCGGCCCCAACTGCAGGGCGAGGTGTGTCGCGGCCGCGTGCTGCGCCTCGACCGAGCGACCAAGCCGCCCGTGTGGCGCGCGACGGTGCCGCTCGAAGAGGTGTGTCTCAAGGTCGCGCGGCTGGCGCGCGCCGTGGAGCCGCCGCAGATCCGCGCGCTGGCGTCCGACCTGCGCCTGTTCCGGCAGCTCGTCACGCACCCGCAGCACAGCGAAGACCTCGTGGGCGACGTGCAGGTGATGCAGTTCTTCGCGCAGCAGCGGGCGCCGGGCTTCCTGCGCTCGCACTGCGTGTGCTTCGACGAGCTGCACCTCTTCTCCGCGACGCGCTTTCTGCCGCTGGGCACGCTCTACGACGCGTTTCGCCGCCGCCGCGCGGCCTTCTCCCTGCGGGACGCGCAGCGCGTGATGCGCTTCCTCCTGCGCCAGACGCAGCGCATGCACGCGGCCGGCCTGAGCCACGGCGACCTGTTTCCGGACAACGTGCTGCTGCGCCAGGCCCACGCCGCCGCCGCCGCCGACGAGGCCGCCGAGGCCGAGGCCGCTGCCGAGGCCGACGACGGCAGCGAGCTGCAGCGGGTCGAGCTGCTGCTCTTCGACTTCGGCCAGAGCCGCGAGACATGTCCGCGTCCGTCCGCCGCGACGGCCGCCGCCGCGACGCCGCGCGGCGGCTCGAAGATCCCGCGGCCGCAGGGCAAGCTCACGTGCTACACGCCCGAGGCCGTCGCGGCGCACCTGCTGCCACCGGGCCACCCGCTCGCGCCGCTCGTCGCGGCCGTCGAAACGCTGCCGTTCATCGGGGCGCGCGAGGCGCTCGAGCGCGCAGACGCGTGGCAGCTGGGCGTGTGTCTGTTCATGCTGCTGACGGGCCGCGAGCCGGTCGCCGCGCACAGCGCGCGGCGGCAGGACGAGCTGCTCGACTGGCTCAAGCTCGCCGCCTCGCCCGCCGCGCTTCGCGCGCACACGACCGAGCTGCGGCGGCGCAGTGCGGAGGCGCTGCGCGGCCGCGACGCGGTGTCCGACGAGGCGTGGGCGCTGCTCGCGCGGCTGCTGCACCGAGACCCGCGACAGCGCGGCGACTCGGAGCAGCTCGCGGCGCACGACTTCGTGACGACGCCGCTCGACCGACAGCACTTCGCGGGCCCCGTCGGCGTGTAACTTCTCTTATTACAGTTATCGTTATCCACTCGCTGCGCCGCGGGGCGCGTCCAGCAGGCGCCGCAGCGGGTGCGCCGAGTCGGCGAAGAGCTGCGCCGCGAGCCATCGCGCGTCCTTCGCGCCCGACGCCGCGGCGAGCGGGTCGGCGCCGTAGTCGCGCAGCAGCCGCGCGGCGGCGGGGAGGCACTGCGCGCGCACCGCCTCGTGCAGCAGCGTCCAGCCGCGCGCGTCGCGGCCGTGGCGCACGAGGCGAGCGACCGCCGCGCCGCCCAACGTCGCCGCCGCCCGCAGCAGCTGCGTCTCCAGCGCCGCGTCGTCGCAGCGCGCAACGCTCGTGAGCCAGCGCCGCCACTCGTCGTTGTCCACCTCGTCCGCCGATGCCGCCTCGCCGACTGCGATGGCATCGGCGGCGTCGTCGCGCGGCGGCGGCGGCGGCGGTTTGAAGCGCCGGCGAAACGCGTCGGCGGCCGCGCGGTGATTCGTTTGCTCGTGGCCCCCGACGCGACCCTCGCGCGCTCCGGCGGCCGCGCTGCCCAGCTCCTTGTCGCGGAGGTTCAGCGCGTCGTGGTCGCGCGGCTTGAAGTGCACGAAGACGTTGGCGTAGGCGTCGCCGCGCAGCGCGAAGGGGCGGCCGTGCAGCACCGTGTGCGACTCGTAGAGCACCACGTCGCCGGGACACATGCTCACGTTGTGGGCGCGCCCCGCGTGGTCGTAGACCTCCAGCGGCCAGGAGAACACCCGGCGGGCGCCCTCGCCGCACTGCTGCGTGTCGTTCGCGTCCGAGGGCGCGTCGTCGAGCTGCTGCGCCACCTGCACGATCGCCGACGACACCAGCGGCAGGCGGTCGACGTCTGCGACGCGGGCGGCGGGTTCAGAACGCGGCGCAATGGGACAACGGCGCGGGCTGCTTACGTGTTGCGAGCACAGCGCCGCGCTTGTACACGCGGATGCCGTAGAGCGAGGAGGGCTCGACCGGGTAGCCGACCCAGGCCTCGACGATCGGCTGCAGCGTCTGCCACAGCAGCTGCTTCAGCCGCAGGCCGCCGCGCAGTCGCGTGTCTTCGAAGGAAACCATGGCGGACGGCGCCTCCCAGTGGTTGACGTACGTGTTGCCCGGCGGCCAGTCCTCCGGCGCCTCGCGAGAGCGGTGCTGCTCGAAGAACGTGAGCAGCGGCGCCCACGCGCTCTGCGGCAGCCGCGTCTTCTGGAAACCGACGGCGGTGTAGTTGTGCTGCCTGGGCGGCTGCTGGAGGTTCATGGCCATGCGCGCCTGCTCAGTGGCCTCGCACGAATAGCGCCCGTAGCGCTCGTAGCAGCCGTGCATCAACCGGTCGTAGCGGCGGGCGTAGAGCGCGTGTCGGCGCCGATCGATGCCGTGGTGAATGGGAAAGGTCACATCGACGCCATAGTCGGTCGGAAACTCGCTCTTCTCCGCTTCAAAGAAATCGAGCAGACCACCAAGCGACCAGGCGCACCAGCCGAGCAGCAGCAGCGCCGCCAGCCGCAGTGACGGCACCGGTCTCATGCTACAGGACGGCAGACGTGGTTATTGACTGTAGCTCATCCTCGGGCGCTCCTTCGCTGCCCATCACCGTCATTGGGTTCTTTCTCGACTCCGACGGTGCCAGGTGGAGCGACCGATGTCCTAAGTACATATATTCGAGAAATTAAATGGCCACATAATGTGACTTTGGTGTACTATACGTACAATCGCAGTGTAGCCGTTTCAGATTCTGTGTCATCCGCCGGCGGCTCTGCTCAACGGGCCACGGTCACGGTGGGTCCACGGTCTATCGTCATTAAGGTGGAGGTCGATGGTCTGTGGCCTACGGTCCAGGAGTGGGCCACATGTGCCACAAATCGAGCCATTTCCGGCGGGGAATCATCGCCAACTCATTTCGCTCGGGCGTGTTCTGCCGATGTTTTCCACCGACCGCGATCTGCGGAAGCCGGTCCCGAAACAGACCCCGAGAGCCCAATCGAAGGCGATCGGTGCTGCCGCACAGTCGCAGGTCAAATCCACTCTCACTGGGACAACGGCGTTGGCTCACGCCGAGACACAACTTGGCGCTTCGATCGATGTCGTCGACCGAAGCCGCGTGGAGCGCGAAGAGAGACAGCGCCAGCGGGCCGAGCGGACGCTGGCGGCTCTGCTCCTGCGACTCTGGCGCCGCTGGCGCGCCAGGCGCGATTTCGTCATCGGCCACTGGCGCACGTTGGCCGCGCGACTGGCCGACGTCGAGCGGCTGCAGCAGGCGACGAAGCAGACGCTGCTGCTGCCGCCCGCCACGTGCCTGGCCCTGCTGCGCTCGGCGCTGTTTCTCTTGACCCGACTGCCCCGCCCGCCGCTGAAAGCGCCGCAGGCGGATGCAGAGCCCACGGCGCTGCTGACTCGCGCGGCGCTGCTCGTGGCGGCGTCGATGGCGGCGGCCGGCGGCGCGGCGACGGTTTTCCTCACGCGACCCCGCTGCGCCGACGTGGTCCCGCGCGCGCTCACCGCGCTGCTGACGGCGGTGGGCGAGCGCGGCGGCGGGCTGGGGGCGGGGCGCGACCGGGCGCCCGCGCGGCGCGCCCTGGCGCGCCTCTGCCGCTCCCCCCGCGTCAGCCACCTGGTGAGCCCACGTCGGTGCCCGGCTCGACGCCATCGGGTGAGCCCACGTCGGTGCCCAGCTCGAAGCCATCGGGTGAGCCCACGTCGGTGCCCAGCTCG